>CM052264.1:2625349-2824626 GCA_028455795.1 Lasioglossum marginatum | reverse complement strand
TTCCAACCCAATAATACAAGTGCATAAAATCTGCATACTAGTCGTTTAAGGATTGTGTTGTTAGATAACAACGACGATCTCGATACTTCGAGTTGAATTTCGCCGGTAAGGCGAGCGATTGATCGGTCGTTGAACTTGATCGAGGGTCGGCCAGTGGTTCCGGGTAGCAGCGGTCCTGGTGAACTTCTACTCGAAGAATAAAGTCGATCTGTTTATGTGGCACGGGTGTCAGCAGCCAGTCTAGATCTCCCCTCTCCTGCTCGAACGAGTTTTGGGATATTGGATGGCCGTCTAGCCGCGACGTCTAAAAATATGTGTCGCGCCGTTCGTTCAGATAATTGGGTCGCACGATCTTCGCGCGCTCGGTGGTTCGGGAGGGCTTGAGGAGCTCGAATGAAAGATGGCCGGCCGACCGATGGCATGGACGGATGCCGAGCATTACTCTAACGACCCTTGACGATGTGAACGGTGTCCTTTAGGCGAGATCATCGACGCCCACCGTCGACGATCACCCGTCGCCGCTCCTCGTCTTATGGATCGTCGAGCTGTGTCCAGAGACGTTGCTTGTTCTTAGCCACCGTTTCGAGCGCCGGATTGAAATACAAATAAGATAATATAAAGAATATTAAGAATAAAGATTGTAATCTTCCCTCGCATAGTGTAACTTTCGTGTCTACGGATAGTATCGATTGCAATGGTAACGCAAATACAAAACTGTTTTATTTCCTATTCTTTATTTCCAGAACTTTTACTAACGTATTTCTGAGATTTCCCTGGTTAAAAGAAGACCAAACTCGACAGAGTTTCAATCATATTTACCTAAATATGGTTGAAATTATTTGCCATATTTAGACTCATTTTAATTAGAAAAATCTCACAAATACGTTGGTAACAGTTCTGTAAGAAAAAAATGAAAAATAGAGAACTTTTCTATTTGCATTGACGTTGTAATTGACACGTAGTCTTTTGAACTGCGCTGGCTGCCTCGACTCTCAGTTCCCCTTCGTCGTTTACGAATTCTTCTCTATGTTCGGCAAACGTCAAAGAATGTGGTATCTCTACGCTTTCTGAGTCTCCATACCCCCGAGGTGGTAAGACTATTGGAAGAAAGACTGATTGAAGACAGCGTCTCTTCAGCCTTCGCTCTCTCGAGTATCGGATCCGGTCGTGTTCGAGGAGTTGGAATCGCGCGATCCGATGCCGATGCACGCAGTTTCTCGTTTCCATAACCTGATAAACGCAGGACCGGAGTGCAACTCAAACACCAGACGCGAATCGAATCGATAGACGAGATACTGGCATAACGCGGCGACTCCCTCCAGATAACACCGAATTCAGTTATCTGCTCCATCCCCCGCGCGACCTTCGAACCCTTCCCCAGCACCCAACACACGGTACTGGCAGTTTCCTCCGACCTATTCGGAGAAATCTTATTTTATTGGTGCATAAACCTCCGCGATGGCGGATATCGGTGACGAGAAAGCGATCGACCGTGTCCCGGAACGACTTCGGCCTCGTGAAGGGACCGTCCTTCCGAATTGCCCTTCCGAAATCTCGAGGAACAGCGGGTTCGTCCGAACAAGAAGAAGGAATTCGATCCAGGGACATTCCTCCGCGTTCGAGAACGGCCATACGTTTCTTCCGGCCACCCGTATTGGCTGCTGCAGGGTTTCTCATTCGATTCGTGCCACAGATCAGAAGCTCGTGAAACTTTTTAATAGGCTCTGCTTGAAACACGGACCGTCGAACTTTTTCAACAAACGTTTCCGGATTATAAGTTCCAAGGAGATGCCAGAGAAGTTCTCGAAAGTAGCAGTCCTCGGCATTAAAAAGACTCTCGGTCACTGTAAGTACGGGAATGTAGTGGAGCGGCGAGGTGAGCGTAGCGTCGAGGAGAGCGGGGTACGGTGATTGTTGTTTCCGTGTGGAATACATGAAATTTAGTGTTTCAAGCATAAACAAAGGAGCCGTTTGCACTAGCAAATATTCATTTTGCATTGAAGTAGTTATTTTACTGGATAAACATTGATTCATGCTGGAGTCACATAAAGTTCCATGTAAACAGTTATGTAGAAAATGTAGCGCGAGTAACTGAAGGTTAATTATAATACATTGGTTTGATTTAGCCCCGATGTTTACCTCGCCGCTATCCTCGACCTTCTTCACCGCTCCACTATACATATCTACACCCTAACAAATGCTGAATACTATTGAACGAGTGGCAGTACCAAGGGTATTGTTTCATCCCATACAAATTCCACAAAAAATTTTTCCGAATGAACCACATAATTGGAATAGAATCGTTTTAACGAACGGAGAGTTCATTTGCATGTCCGACGTTCTACCTTTCGAATTTAAATCGCGGTGTTTTGCTGTTCGAATTTATTTCAATTTCGACCAGATTAAATCCTATTCAACGAGCTCGGCGGCTCTTTTCGAAATATCCGAACAAGATGTATCTAATTCGCGCGCGATCCACGGTTAATCAATACCGCAGATAACACTGCAAACATCTCTGCCCTCAAAACGCCGAGCTTAATTGTAATTTATAGTTAATTAGTGTAGTATCAATAAAACACCGGGAAATACCTCTCCTCCTCGTTTAGAAACGCAGCTAGTTTCGACTCGCGATTTGTAGTTAATCAATGCTACTCGTCGCGAACATTCCTCTTTTTATGGATAGTTCGAGCCGGATTCTTGTCGAAACCAGCTTTCCAATATTTTCGAGGACCTGTTCCGAGGAGCATCGAATCTCTCGATTTTATGCAAAGCACTGGCACAGCGAGAAGAGCGTAAACGTAATCGGCGATCATGAAACAGATGCCTTGGTGCGGTGTAGACGCTCTTTGATCCGTCGGAGATTACGCTGGTCGTCGCTTCATCTTGCTACCCAAATGTCGGGCATAGAACGGGTTTACTCTCCGCTTTGCTTGATCCCAGAATCACGATACTATAATTAATTCGGCTCGCTTCACGAGACCCGATACGGCGCAAAGTGGTTCGAACGGGGAAAAAAATCAATTTTTCGAACGTTAGGTACATAGGTTTGCAATTTCATTTAATAGATCGTTGGAGTATTTAAACCAATAAGAATTTTTTATAAATATCAATTATTTCTGGGACTTATAAATGCGTCTACATAAAAACGCAGCCGCAAGAATCTAACACATTAACTCTCTATTGCATGAATTTTTATGACGAATTGAAAAAAATATATGTGGCTGTTAGTCTACCTAAAAATGAGTGTGGTCATGAAATGAATAATATATTTTTATTAGAAAATTCATTGCATTTTATGACTTATGTATGGGAACTTTATACATATGCGGCTTTATTCAAAAGCGCAATGTTCTCACTTGGAACCAACATAATTTACCATAGAACATTTGAAATTTAAGTCCCCAATTAGGAACGGAATGCAATAGAGGGTTAAAACAAGTGAACAATATTATAATTTGATTATGTCTATAATAGATGATTTATTTAACGTAGATATAGTTAATGTCGGTGTCGTTTATTTGCCTAAAACACAAATTGACTTTGGCACATTGTGCACGCACTATTAGTCTGTTTTTGGACAAACGTCGTCGTGACGCATCTTGCGGGGATATTCGATTTTCTTAGATCGTACAGTTCCAATTTTCTTAGACCGACTATTTACTGTAAATATCATATCCGTGTTTCCGAGCAAACATCTTTGTAACTGCGAGTGCGCGTCTAGATTAATGCGGAGATGTACGGATCCCGCTGTAGCCGTCGAGGAACTAAGAAAAGTTCCTGAGAGAACAGAAGGCAGGGACGTGGCAAATAGCAAAGAGAACGTTTCCGACGATGAAAAATGAATACAGGTGAGCGTGTATGTC
Organism: Lasioglossum marginatum; assembly: GCA_028455795.1. NCBI lineage: Eukaryota > Metazoa > Arthropoda > Insecta > Hymenoptera > Halictidae > Lasioglossum > Lasioglossum marginatum. The sequence goes on along the minus strand of CM052264.1, from coordinate 2,820,763 downwards.
TCTGTGCGCGCACGGTGCGGTGTTGCGAAACATATCTCTTTCACTCTCTCGCAAAACATAAATACAGTTTCCGAAATAGGCGGATGTAACATCGCGGAAGAAGATCGTGGATCCAGGATAGACAATTGCCGCTGCGTATCTCCAGAGGGTTTTATCCGCGCTTTCTTTTCTTTATCGCTTAATAAACTGTTTTACTCGAGGCGTTAACTTCTCACCTTTATTGACCCTTATCCCCAACGGATCGTTGAGGGACGGGTTCCTCTTATTTATCGCTCGCGAGATCGTTCTCTTAATCTCGAGATCCAAGGTTCACGGAGCTTCGCTCGTCTCGTCTATTCTCGCGAGAACACTCTCACCGAGTACAGTTCGCCGAGTACAAAGTGGAACGTGAAAACGGGTGCCGCAATTAATAATCGAAAAATCAATGCGGCTGGGTCAAGTGGCGGCTACATAGGCGACTATACGTTGCGGTATCTCTGGCCACGCGGCCTACCTAAACGTATGAATGAAAGCCAAGAGAGGGACCGAGGATCGAGCGAAAGCGAGACAGCGAAACGAACGCTCGCGGAAAATGTATCTCGAAGTTGGAGAAATTCAAAGTGTTCTTTATTTCAGAGCCGCGACGGAGAACCGAAAGACAGCTTACAGGCTTTGCGAATTACGATCAGACTATGGTTATTTTGTAAAGTGATATTCCTAAGAAATATATAGTGACTCCCACTAATATTCGGACACTGTTACTTTTTTAATATTGGACCATACGATTTGAACTTTTTTCTCTAAACCTATAATTAGATGGACGTTGCAAAATGATTCCTGTGTAATACTGACGTTTCAGAGTCAAGTGCAACCGACAGGCAAAGCTAGAGGATGTCTTGCAAAGTAATGCAAAGCAGCACCAAATTCATTCCTGAGAGAAGAAAGTCCATTCGCTTACGTTGTACCAGTTACAGCCATTAAGGATGATGCAACTTTCCAGTTTACACAAAGACGAACGTCCCCTTAAAAGCACCTCTATCGATTCAGACGTTATTATTCAGAAAGTTGTTAACGTTCTACATGAATTTTTGATGAGTATAGAATCTAAACTCGCACAACCAACGCACTAACTACTTCCAAGCTCATATTTAGAGGGCACTCTAAGAAGTACAAGAAGCTGTGGGAAGAGTAGGCGTTTCACGTTTCCGCTTTTCGAATTCGAAAGGAGCAAAACTTTCGTCCCGAAAACCTTCGGATCGAGATTGATTTGACGTCAGTTTCGTAGAAGGACACCCACGCTTGCCTCTAGAAGCTGGAGCGAAAGCGGTCAAAAGCAGGGTTGGATATTATTCGAATAACGAAAAACAAATAAAAGCTTATTCTCGAGCGTATTCACGAAGTAACCTTTCCACAGATTAAATTCATCCATTTGCAAATGAAATTGCAAATAGCCTAATGAAATAACACAATAACCTATGGGACACTACTGTACAGAAATTCTTTACTATTTCTATGTAAATCTAACCCCATTGAAGAAGTTTCTTCGGATTCTTCAAACCAAGAACATTCGGTGGATGTTATTAATCTTTCTCGCAACGATTGCCCCCTCAGACTGTCACAACGATTATGTAAATACAAATGATGAAATTACCTCGACCAGAAGAACGATTACATGTAGATGAAACTATGCATACAGTATACTGTTAAATAAGTATTTTACATATGTTCATTACTACCCGCGTTAAAACGCTGAATTTCAAAATGGTGAGTTTGATTTGCAAGATGATGAATTTGGCCTGCTGGAGGGTGAATTTGGTTTGCAAAAGGGTGAATATGATCTGGAAAGTGGTGGGTGTCGAGTGGAAAATCTGTATCCTCGGATTGAATCGCAATGAATGGCGAATAACTTAATAGTAAGTCCTCGACTTAGGCGGTTAATTCGTTCCAGCATTTTCCGCGTAAGTCGAATATTGCCTGAGCGCCACCGCTGAAAGGTTATGAATACGATCTGCTTTGTACATACTAGGGTAAACTGTACAATGATTGGCACCCTAAGCCAAAATCGTAGTAAAAATCTTTTTGTCTTCTTTTGAAATGTTTAAACGAGCTTAACTTTCTATTATTATAAGCTAATAGAGATTTTTCAGCGAAATCAAACAGTTTTACGAGCCATAAATCTTTCATTATAAAATATATTCAGTGAATAACAATCGTAAGACAAATAATACAGTCATTGACACATTTGCAAATCAGCAAAGTTGCTTTGAAATATAAATACGAAGCAATAAAAAATGATTTTGTATACCAGGAATTCTTAATATTTGCCGTTTAAATCAAAAGTGCCAATAACTACTGCAGTGCCAGCAATAGTACAGTTTACCCTATGTATGTACTCATTTGAAAGGAAAGTTCAAATAAACCAACTATGTTTCTGGAAAATTGATCACTGATAAATAGCTGAATGACTGTGCTGTACACAAGCAAACATATCTTCGCTTCTGCCACGTCTGTGGTTGCAAGGAAAAACGCCGCACGTCACAATCTCAAAAAATTTGAGTTTATAGGATTTACGTATTTACCAGATAAAAGGTCATGGAAACCAATTCGAAAGGCTAAAAAAAAAGTAACGCAATTTAACCGATGTCCTACGTCAAAGAGCACATTAGTGATGAAACCTTTAAATGGCAATATCTCGAAAGTGAAAGTATGTGACATGCGGCATATTTCCTGACAACCACAGACACACTTCTGGCAATGGAAAAACGAAATTCACAGTTCGGAATTGGTTTTCCGATTGGCTTCTAAGAATCCGCGTATCTATGATTCCGCGTAAGTCGAGGATTTGCTGTATAAGATGTTAAGAAAGCCGATTCATTCGTCATTCGAAATAACTTTTGGCCAACTCTGGCCAAAAAGTAACCAAGCCAGGAAGAATACGAGGACAGGGTGGGGTGGGACGCGCGTATAGGAGAAGAGGCCGGCGACACGGGCGGACAAAGAAGCGAGAGATGAGACGAAAAAGACGACAAGGCTACAGGTATCGGTGACAGAGGCGCGCGAAGAACGCGGAATGACGTAAAATTCGGGGGGCCACGAGGGCAACGAGGAAAGAGAGAAATAAAGGAAAGAGCGCGGTCTTGAGAACCGAGCGAAAACGATAGAGCAAGAGGGAGAGAGAGAGATGGAGCAGAGAAAAAGAGAGAGAGAGAACGCGAACCGCGCAGGCGGCATCCACTGCCAGGGTCACTCGGCGCTCCTCCGCGAATGCTCTTGTACACCGATGATTCTGTTCTTCGGAGCAGTCAGTGCGCTGCAAGCGCTCCGATGACGCGCGTCCACCTTACCGCTTCGAAAAAGAGAGACGCGTCAGGTGAACCGATCGTATCGCTCTCGTGAAACTCGCTTCCGAAAACGGAGACGAGCGTTCCGGCCGTAAAAAGTGAATCGGTTGCCGCGAGTGACGGTTCTGCGGATCGTTTCCAGAAAAAGTTTCCGTCGTACGGTTTTCGGGCAATCGGGGGCTGAAAACGGGCGCCGACGATCGGCCCGAGTTTCGAACGATCGCCCGCGGCCAAGTGCTATCGATGTAACTCAAGAGAACCGCTCCAGGTGCCAATTCACTCGAAAAACACCGCACCGCGGATGGACGGGTTCCGCCGCGACCAGCGACCATGATCCAACGTCGTACAACGGAATCGGATACAGCCGCCGCGACTCCGGCAGCATCTGCTACGTTCTTCCCACGATTTTCAGTGATGTTGTAGCGACGACAAAAACAGACGGACACACTCGGACAGTTCAAAGTGCGACGTTCGTCAGACAACATTCCCGGCGGCGGTGGCATCGAGAAGACGCGCTCGGACCAGCGGAGAAAGCTTTCGCAGGTGCGATAAGAGATCGTATCGTTAAAAATCCGGTCGAATAGAAAGTTTGTTCCGTTCTGCGACCAAGTTGCGAATTCCAGATGAATAATCGTTAGAAAATCTTATTCGCGCCGCAAGATACGAACTGCGCAACCAGGCATTAGCTTAATTATATATATCCGGAAACGCTGCGTCAAAGCGGAACGAACTTTCTGGCCAACCCTATACAGACGAGTCTAAGAAATATTAATTGTTACGCGGAGAGATGAACGGAGCGACGGGACCCGCGAGCGACGCGATCTATGATTTCCGACTGCGTAGCGAAGGAAGATCGACGAAAAATAACCGGTGTCATTCCACTTTTCTGGCATAGTTCAGAAGACAGTTCATGCATAATTCATTAAACAAACACTATCGTAACCCACTCTATACACCGAAAATTGTGGAATAGTCGTCCTAGAATCGAACATCGACGATTGAAAATTGTTTACGATCTCTTAATAAATTGTTCGATAGCGACAGCTATTTCATTAGATTTTATGAATTTGTGGAAGACAGTAGAAACATTTGAAGAATTTTAAAATACTATTCCAGCCTATTAGGATAACCAAGAAAGCAGACAATTTTGATTTTGCATAAAAATCCGCGGTCTATTGATGCTAAACGATTTCGATAGCTGAAGTGACGCGGTAGATGCATTCAAAAACACTGATGGATGGGAAATCAAGTGTAAGACAGTCTCGGTCGCGAAGCCGGTTACGGGTTAAAGAAAACTCGCCGTGGAAAAAGATCCAGAGGATGAGTCGCTTAACGAGCCATCGCGTCGCTGGAGAAGGCGCTGTCCCTCCGACTCTTTTCTTTTCCTCCGAATGTCTTTCAATGGTTCCCCGATTCGCGAGTCCTCGCGACGGAGCACAGAGCCGCTGGTACAATAGAAATTAATTGCTAAGGTGGGCACCCGGCCAGCTATCCCGTTCGATTTCCATCGAGGACCTTTCTGCGTCCTCAGCTGCGATTAATTCCTTGCGATCGTGGGAAAACTCTTCGCTGGTCGAGATCGACCGGACACGAGGCGTTTGCTTCGTCACGATCGATAAAAAAATTCGACGATTGTAAAACAACTTCCGTCGCGCATTTGCATCGATCGCGCGCGGACAACAGTCGAAATTATCATCTTGCCCGAAACAGAGGTGAACTGTTCGAAGCGAGGAAATTACCGCTTCTTTACGGTCGCGGTTTCCATCGATTTTACAGCTCTTGATCAGAAATAACAGCGAACGAAATGCGAAGAGCGCATTTTCCGATAAAGAACAATCCGGCTTAGATTTTAATGCAGGCTCCATTTAAACGCGGTCGTGTCGTTTCCGTGCTCGTAGCTGGATACGTATGCTCGTGTTTCCGAACTCTTTCCATTCGGCAGCTTTCGGCAACCATTTTGCTTCGTTAATCCGATAAAATCATCCCTCCGCTTCTCTTGTACAAATTACGAGAAAAGAACCACGCGGTGGTGGCTCGACTTTCCGTGGGCATAGTGATTCGAAAAGAAACGGAACGGATGGACAGCTAATTACGAGAGGATTCGATCACGGCCGGGGATGATGACGCGTAATGCTCGCGGGGCGCTGCCGTGGTCGAGGATCGAATTTAAATCACGCGAGCTGCGGGATTAGCGTCAACCGCGAGGAGAAATTGGCTTTTATAATTCTAATATTCGATGGCTTCGTGCCGAGAAGATTGGAAATTCTTCTCTGTTTCTTTCTCGCTGCGATCGCCCCGGCGCGGCGTCTTAAGAATTCCTCCCACGGTTTTGATCGATGACGATCCAAAGAAACCCGGGCACGACGGGCCTGTATCGTCGACGGACAATGTCGGATCGACAACCGGGCGAACATCGTGCAAAAATCCGACAGCGGACATTCCGGGAACACAAGATCGATCCTTTAAAAATCGGGTTGAGCGAGAAGCTATTCTGTGGAATTCTTGAATTCACACGCGATTAACCGCTCTGTAATACCCAACCAATTCCAAACAAAATCTACTAGACATCTACATCACTCATTTCCATCAAACTGTCAAACGATGTAAACTTTCTGTCTCTTCCACGAAATGATAAACGACGAGGACATTCTACGTAGGGATTCAACCAAAGCAATTACGATTACTTCAATGATCTATCAATCCTAGATATATGGAGATCTAGGAAGTACAGATATTAATTCTTGGACAAAGAGATAAATGTACAGGAGAGATCTCCTGATTTCTGACCGCGTAGGAGGAGGCTAACCAACCAGAATTAGTCGAGAGATTGTACAAGAATCGAGGATAGAATTCGATGTCCGTCGAGCGAAACTCGATTGTCCCCAGTTTACGGGCACAAACGATCCCTTCCGGAGGCTTGGATCGATCCGATCGAGGACCCATTGTCGCAAGAAAAATTGTTGGTATTCACGCCGCGTCTGTATTCGGCACGAAGGTGACCGAAAAAACGAAAACGAGGATCCACCCCTTCCGGTTCTCGACTTTTTCTCGAATGGTTACGTGGGCAACGCGAGCAACCGGCCGCCGTCGAAAAGAATCCTAATCGACTTTGGGGGATGAGCGATTCTTCCCCTCGCTCGTCCACGGAATCGTTTTTCGATCATAATGGGGATCTGCGATGGGGAACACCCTCGATTATTTATTCGTTTATTCGCTAGCAGTATAATACAATAAGTATGCCCCGACACGTGTTATTTTCGAAGGTGTCCGCCACCTTGTCCTGAGAGAAATAGAAACCTTACGAGGAACCATTCTGAGTTACAAGCGTACAAATAACTGAAATACGAAGTTTCTTTTTAAGAAAGAAAAATTTTGTTCTTCTTCTCTTTTGTTCTGGAATTTAACATTATAAATTACTTCTTTGAGAATCGAAATTTAAGATAAGCCGAGATGAATGATTCGATTCGATGCATTGCGATGAAGAAACGAATACCTTCGAACTGGTTTTCCAGTCTCGGCTCGTGTCGGTTGAGAATTCTGTGGAAACCATCGATTTCCCGTAGATCGCCAGGCAGATTGACGACGAGTTTCTCCTTTAAGGGCAAAACACGCGAGACCGAGGAGTTCTTGAACAATTTCCGCGGAACGATACGCTAAACGATCCCCTGTTCGCCTCGCTTAAAGGACGAGGTTTGTTAAGCGGTCCGGCTTCCATATCGATGGAGATTCGCGAGAACAGTTCGAGGAGTGTTCTGGGGAACTTGCCTCGGGAAAGTCGACAAGTTACTCCTTGGAAGGCGCTGTCTCTCGGCTCGCTGTCCATTATTTCAACCCACGGACGCGAGAAGGACGCAAACTTTCTTGTCCCGGAAGGATTGCGGCCAGGACTCCGCGGTCGCGTGCGTGTCCCCAAACTTGAAACAGCCCGAAGGATGTCCAGTCGATTGCAAAAATTCACACGGTCCTCGCCGACGTAAACACGCCCACAAACGGACTGCACTCCCACGATTCCGTCTCTCTATCTCGCCACAGACTCTCGCGAACTTCTGGGCTTTCGGACGGCTTAGAGTGTCCTGTTATTCTCTCTCGCTACCAGATCGTTGCTGATTTAGCACGTTGGCCGAATCGATCGTAAACAGAGAATAGCCAGAATTTACGGAGAATCGAGCGTGTCCTCGTTCGAAAGCGAAAGCGACGTCTGCGAACTCTTTCCAGAGGATCCGACAGACTTTTGGGACCAATCTTGCTGAACCACTATATCTTTCGGAGAAGTTCTTGCAATCTTTTCGTTGGATCTCTGCAAAGTAAACAGTAAGCTTAAAAGTACCACCGGTGGTTAAACCGAACGTTAAACTATCCATTCGGGCCGCGTGTACCGCTGGTGGTACATTTATTTGGCATATTTATTTTCGTTTTATTAAGCTATAAAACCCCTACGGGATTATTAGCAACATGCAGGCATATTTATTTAATGTGCCAAAAATATATATTTTATAACAAGTTTGACACTGTAGAATATATTTCCACCAAAAGATTAAGGCATTTATAAAATATGCAGTACAGAACAAAGCACACAAGTTTGGTTAATTGTCGAGCAAAAACGGCTCGGCACGGAACGTGTTAAAAATGTATCTAAAAATCTGATTTTGTATAATAAATTGAAGAAGAAGACCCTTCAGAGACAGTACAATAGACAGATGTCGTCCCTGGAGGATTATGTTTAGAAATCTTCAGAGATCCTCCAAAAAGAGAAAACTGGTGCAGGTTGAAAATTGAACTTGGTTTTCTGTTTGCGCAATAGATTCGAGGCAGATCGATGTGGCGTGCAGAAAATCCGACTGTACAAAACGATATCTCCCTTAAAATTTCGCGTTCTCCCTTGCAACGTCGATGCATCGAGGAAAAGTTGCGATAGCTGGTCGGATTTTAATCGGATTCGGGCGAGACGTGTTTCTTTTTCGCGGCGAGAGCGAACTTTTCAGAATTTGCTCGGGAGCGTAATCCTTTGACGAAAAGGTTATTATCGGATCGGTGGCAGACGAGTAATTGTGTCATGGTTTCGCGATAGGCAGCCGCGTAGCTCGGCAATGCGGGTCGAAGAGATCGAACGCGACGAGGAGAGCGACTAGCGTTCAGGTGAGCGTTCAGATGAGCGTTCAGGTGAGAGCGCGAGAGCGTTCTTTATTATTGCCAGTTTCCATTCGCGGTGGAAAGCGTGGAAACAGCGTGGCTTTGCGCGCGATTCGACGCGAAACCGCACCGACACGCTATTGGTAAATACAATATACAATCTGGTCGGATGGACGATCGGACGTCGCTCGGCCCGCTGACGTCACCGTCGAAACGGCCGCGTCGCGAAAAACCTGATTAGCATAGCGGCCGCATCGCAACGTATACTAATTAATAACGGAGTCGATGGTTGTTCCCTCTACTCGTTAATTAGTCGGTCTTTGTACTCGATCAGGTAATAGGATTCCCTCCGGTCACCCGGAAATAATGCAACGTTCAATCACGGGATGAAAGCGTAAATTGATTTCGCGTTCTTTCAAGGAGCAAAGCTCCGAGGAATCGAGGGACACTGTTCGTCCGTGAAATTGTTCGATTAACTCTTAATTATTTTTCGGCGCGAACCTCCCACGAATTAAACGTCCTGCTCCGAGGATCGAGCGTGATATTAATCATCCCGTGTTTCGCCTCCGATAACGTCGGGCAATCGTTAGCCAGGGGAATACGTCAACGGATACACAAATTCGGAATACCGTAGCCATTCGACATGATTGTTCGTAGAATCAAAAACGATTCGTTTCGAAAAATAACGGAAATCGTATAAAGCTGGATCAAAATTCATTTCTTCTTTTAATCATTTGAGCTAAGAGAAACCCCCGGGTCCGTGCTGTTTTTTAGATAATGTAGCCTTACGATTTTCATTTTCTGAAATCAAGGCTGTTCCGCTTTTAGATGCTCGTTTTTCCCGCGACCGAAAGAAACCCACGGTCCAATCGTTATTAATAAACGGACGTCACCGAACATTTCTGTCCATTCGATATTAAAACCGCCCTATAGAAAAATTGCGAGATAAAAGTGAAAGGGACGAGGCTGTAATGGAAACGACAGAAGGTCCAGTTTCCATTTGGAGTATTAATATGCTGTTTCCCCCCGCACTGCGAGCTATGGAATCAATCTCGAACATTATCCGGATTTGATTGAACGCCCTGCGGCGATTTTCTCATAGGAAGACTGTCGGAAAGCAAAGAGACTCGGAGTACGTGTGCCGATGCACGCAAAGTACACGCATGGTCCAGATAATTGGCGATTTCAGTCGAAATCGAGAAACAATGTTGCGCAATTAGAATCATCGCGGAACCCAACACCCTCGCAATCCGAGAAACCGTCACCCTCGGCTCGATTTCCACGTCTCCTTATGGGCTGAACTTTCAAAGGATTACAACCCTCTCTGTTCATCGTTTCCTTTACTCCCATGTTCTACGATTTCCTGCGCCGTTACAGCAACTACAACTTCTTCGCGTTATTAATTTCCTAAATGCTGAACGAACTTTATGTTCATGTCTATATTGTTTAGCGGTAGATATTAACCCTCTGCATCTTTATACGTCAATGCCCAAAATTTGTTACGACAATCAAAAATATTGCACACATAATTTTGACGCATATTTTCATGCCTCAAATAAAAAGAAGTTCGGAATGTCCCGGATACGCTCGGGTTAAAAATAACCATACCATGATAGGGAACAATTTTTTAAAATGCTGTGTTATAAAATATTCCTGACCGGATAAATCTTCCGAGTTCCGAGAATAAACAGCTTCGAGTACGCGGAATTAAAAAGATAGAATTTAATTTAGATTCGAGAGAGTCGAAATTTCCGGAATTGATGTCATGAAATTAATTAATTCGTCCCTTCGCGGTGGTAGCAACAAAAATCCACAATGGTAAGACGAACGGTTGCGACGAGACCCTTCTTGGAAACGGAGAATGTGTATTCCGTAAACTTTCGCGCGCGTGCAGGGAAAACAAAGAGACGTGCGAGCTTGCTCGAATAAAATGCTCGCTGGCGCGAAAACGGCGAGCGGATTTGTTTGAACACCGGGAACGCGAAAAAGCCTGCACGCGCGCTCGTTTACGATTTCAACGAACGCAGAAATTCGCCCCGGCGACCGCGGATGTAATTAAGGTTTCATTATCGAGAGCCACCCTTTGCGTTCGACGGTCCGATGAAATCTCCGCGGTTCGAATCCTGCTCTATTTCTGTGTATCCAACGGCGGAGATTTAAGAGGATCCGCTGGAATGCAAATACCCGCTGCCATTCCTCTTTGTCGGGATCCGTTCGAACGCGCGTTTTCAATTAACTCGGCTTTCCGAAGGGATCTTACATTTTCGAAAAAAACTGGCTCTCTTCACAATGGACTTTCAGTCCCTTTTCCATTATTCAACCTTTTAATCCAAAATTCTCTGCGACGATAACTTCGTATCTTCAATGCGTATTTTTGCACCTCGAATATCAAGCGATTCAAAATGGTTCGAGAAAATAGAAATCTAGAACAATTTGGCTATCCGTCAATAGGAATATTCAATTTTAAAAACAAATTGGAAATAAGCATCTGGGGTATTAACCACTTACCTTATAATCTGCTTGACAGCTACAATTAGATCTCCCTCGTCGTTCATAAAACCCTAGAAGAAAACGAAAATTTATATTTATATCTATACTACAACAATTTGGCTATCCGTTAATAAGAATATTCAATTTTAAAAACAAATTAGAAATAGGTATCTGAGGTATTAACCACTTACCTTATGATCCGATTGACAGCTACAATTAGATCTTCCTCGTCGTTCATAAAATCCTAGAAGAAGAAGAAAATTTATATTTTCTCTAATAGACTGCGGATTTTTATGAAAAATAAAAATTGTCTGAATTCGTTGCGAGCGTTCATGAGGAATTATTCAACAAACTTATTTCTTTGTGTGTATAACAAGATGGCTAAAAATGCGAATATAGTCACACTTCTGTTATTTTTGTAAAGTAGCGTAAGATGATCTCTTTTGATGTGTAGACCTAGTGTTAACACTAAACCTATCACTGTTTTATATTTTCCATTTCACCATTATTGAAATTACGAAGTTATATATACGGAAATTGATTCGATAAATTTTTTCATCCAAGCACACATTGTAATAAAATTGCACAAGGTCAAAATAAATGGAGCCTTATCATTTGTATAAGCTAAAACATTTTAATCACTTTTAGAGTTCGGTAGCATTAGTGTTAAATTCGACCTATTCATTTTTATCATAAATGGAAAATCCTCCATCCAGTCTACTGAATATCGAAATATAGAATTTAAGAAATTGAAACAGCAATGCTAAATCTTATATAAAAAATGCTATTATCAAATTCGCGGGCCAGTTACGAGGAAACGGGTCCACCCGGCGTCGTCCAAGGATTAGAAGAGCTTTCAACGAAGTAACAGCCGCGTTATCGAAAGGCAGCCACGTCAGCTCGGAAACAACGTGCCCGTTTCAGCGTTTTACGCGTGGTTCACGTTTCATTGACCGTCAACGGCGTCTCTCGCTCAGAATTTTAGGGAAATCCGTTTTCCCGTTAATCAGATAGCCGGTTTTATCGGCAGGATACAGTGCACTATTCCTCCTCGAGGCTTCCGCTCTTGCCCCGAGCATAACTCTCGCTGCAGTTCGATCAATGTTGCACACACGACCGCTCTGTGATTGTTTCATCATTATACACGTTAGAAAGAGACGAAGAAAGTTCGTCTCTATTACAGTCCGGCAGCTGGCCGCCATAAACGTTGCGTACAGACGACTGTGATGAACCTTCTAGAACGAGCTTCATCAAAGAATGATTTGTCCTCGAAACAATCATTTGATTATAGGAAAAATGGGTCATATTTTACTGCGGGAAATTCTGGTCGGAACGGCGCCTCTGCCAGCGGAACATATTCATCTCACCTCGAAAGAGTACCATTATTACAATTACTATACCGTCCTTATAGCGTCAAACGTGTGGAAGTAAAGTTGCAGGAAATAATGATGTCCATTAAAATGCGTGTACAGAAGAAATGGTAGAACAATTAATGAGTACATTTCTGCAATTATCAAGGTGTGAAATACATTTTTACTGACCTCCTACTTGTTGTTAATTGATGCAGAACATTTTTATTCTACGTGCACATTCACAGTGTAATTATATAAAATAAACATTTGATAGATAACACTCGAAGAACTTCTATAAAATTATGGTCTGCTTGTTTGTGAATCTGGTGCGCAGAAAAATTAATAAGCCGGATTAAGCTCGGACATGAAATAACAGACATTTTTAGTTTCGCTCGACTGACGTAAGGGAGTGACGAAATAATATATGGCGGTCTTGGGCCAATTAAGGGCTGGAATAGTAGTTGTCGAGAGACAAAAGGGTGTGCGAATGGCAATGGGGATTGTTTCGAATCGAGTTCTTCCTCGAACGAAGAAATATTAGCGCCTACAGTGACTCCCACTAATATTCGGACATTGACGATAACTTTTTTAATATTGGACCATAATCGAAAAAAGTGGATGGATATCGTGGAGAGGATTGTCCCACTCCATTAAAAATACAAGGTCCATTTTGAAACGGTCGAGATGTTCAGACTCGATTTCTCGATGCTCGAGAAATAGATCCGACGATGATTAATGGCCAATTTTTAATTATCCCTTCGATATTTACGGCTGCCTCGAGATTATCGCGGCCGGCCTGTCTTGCCGAAACCATTCAATTACGCCCGCTGATGAATGGGGTGTCCGCGGGGCCAGAACGAGCCGAGAGATTTATAGAAATTTCATCGGAACCGAGTTCTCTCGAATCCTTTCGTTTTGTGTCCCATGTCACCTTGCTGCCGAAGGAAACGATGCTACGCGTTTGGTCTCCAATCAGCTCTAGTTTAACCCCTTGCACCGATGAAGTAACTCGTCATCTCCGGTCGAGGGATTAACATTAGGCTTACGGAGCATTAAAACTATTTTACGCTACGTTACCAAATTTTCAGCCATTTTTTCGATAGTATACAGAGTGATGCCGGAACTGGGACAAGTTACTGGTCTTTTTTAAGTAAAAATAGATTTTATTATCCTTCATATAAAAGTACTAATCCAAGGTTCGAAATGTCACTTAACGAGATATTTGACATTTTTTTGTCATAGTAAATACATTAGTTCCTACAATCCATATCGAGCGTTTCGATACTTCTTGTAGTAAAGTATGTTTCTGACACAAAATGTCAAATGTTTTCCTCTATCATTGTTTTCTATTTTTACTTAAAAAAGAGCAGTAATTTGTTGAATAAATCCTCACGTATGCATCTTTACACCCCCGATGATCGTAAATTAAAAACGTTAAAATCATTTTGACTGAACGCAGCGTTAAATACAGGAATACAAATTGTCTACTTCCTCGAGAAAATTGCAAACATCAAAGTTCTAATTGTTGCAAAGAAGATCGTAGCGCAAAGGGTTAACGCGAAGAGCTGAAGCTCGGGAGGGAATTAAGGTAAGTGAAAAGCGCAGAACAAGACGGTTCCTCCTACGCTAGAGAGGAAGAAAGAGGAACATCCGCGCAGAGACGTTGGGGAGGGAGATTAGCCGGGTAAATAAGCATCCTTGATCTTAGCGATAGCCGTTCCAAAAGATTTTTCGTCGCTTGATCCGACCCAGGGGGAGGGAGAGAGCAGGAGCTCTTGGATCTCGAGCCTCCGAGGAACGATCAGAATAAAGCTACGGCCACCAAGATCGCCTAAGCGCGGCGAAATCCGCGCTCTCCTTTATGGTCGGTAACTCGAACGACCTTTCTTCCCCTGCAACCGATGTGTCTCAAGACTTTCCTCCGAGAGAAAATGAACGAAACGAGGAGAGCCAAGGAGAAAAAACGTGGTAAAAACAGCTCTACCCAACTGTACCGCGCAAAGCTTCCAGGGAGGAACAGCTGAACGATTTTCCCGTAAATCTTTGTTACCCGTAAGATGACTGGAGACAAGGAGTGTTCACTAGAACGGATCGCAAAAACATTGTTTTAGAAATCGAAAACAACACCAACACAAGAAAATGTGTGGTTCGACGCACTGATGACAGGATCAAAATCCCAAAGATTTGCGATAATGCCTTCAGCTTGCGCATTGAGCCCAAAATTTGAAAATTGAGGGGAAATATCGACATTTTTAACAATATCAAAATCGAAGTATATTCTGTCATATAAGGCGCACAGTGGGACGAAAGGACCTGACAGCAATCAAAAGCTAAAGAATACCAATTCTAAAATATTGCTATCAAGAAACGTTTTTGCAGGCGTTCCGTGGTTTTTCGAAATTTATTTTTAACCAAACGGGACGGAGGAGCAGAGGAACAGCGATTTAAAGAGATCGCGGATAAAATAGGGGATATCGCGGACAAAGGACAGTGGAGAGAAATAAGAATTGTTCCAGATCTTTAGATATAACTTGGCCTAGTTTGTAAGAACACTTACGAACTTTTGCTACCGTTGTTAAGAGCGATAGTCACCTTAAAGCGACGCTTTGTCCCCTGTTACTGCAGCTTTGTCAGGATCAGATGGTCCATCATATTCTTGCATGCCGTACGAGTAAATGCGAATTTCCTGAAGGTCTGCAAATTGCCCTGATAAAACTTGAAGAGCGTCTTTGCGAAACAGCTTCTGAATACCTTCAAGAGTTATTATTCGAGAAAGTTGTTTGCTAGGAAACTGTTGTAAAAGCCACGAAATTGAAAGATGGAAAATTCGAGATTGAAAGACTGTCGTAATGAAACAGGAAAATGAAAAATGAGAGATTCAGTCACAGTTTTACATACTGTCCGATCTCTTTTCGATCGCATTTCGTTTAAGACTGTATACTGAATGAAGTTGTAAAGCGGAGATGGTTTGAACGTTAGCCCAGAATCTTTGCGAAGCTATTCCCGAGATGTGCGGGGGTTGCGAGAAGATTGCGCGTTACCGTTCTCGAGAAGCTCGAGGTTTTCTTGTATTTTGGATATTAAACATCCAGGGAGAGAGAGAGAGAGAGAGCGAGGGAGAGACCATGTCAACTCGGCCAGAAAAGAGCCCGGTGAATATTGCTCGTTCCGGCTCGAAGCGAGTCTCGTCGGTATCTCCTATGTTTCGCGTAACGGGGGTGGAAAGAATTTGTCTCGGGAGAAATTGCGTCTAAAGAATCCTCGACGCGAAGCACCCCCGAGGATAGGTCTTGGAGTCTGGAGGGTCGAACGCGTCGGCGTCGCGTCTCGTCGGCTTAACTCTTTGCCCTAAAAATACGTCTCCCAGGCACCGGTTTCGGGTGGCAAACTCCATTACTACGTTCCCGAGACGTCAATTCCTAAAGCTGTTCGTCGTGTTTTTAATGGCACTCTAGCCACCCGATTAGCTACGACAAACATCGATTCTGTGAGAGGATTGTTCGCGAGGCCGTTTCTCCGCGAATCTTCAAGAATGTTTTTCGTGAAAACTGTCAAACCTTTCGCATTGAAGTTTTGCACGCATTTTCATTGGTATTTGGACTACGTGTGATTATTTTCAAGTAAAAATAATAAAAATTACACGAGTTGCATTTTATTCTTGTAGAGTATCTTTAAAAATAATTCTGGTCCTTTCACTGACCGAAAATTTAAAAAAATGAGGAAGCATCTGAATGAGGCTGCGGTCTGAACCAAAATAAATGAATTGGTGACATTGTGAATACGATTTTTAATGTTCAGAAATTTTTTTCAGAAGAACTATTGGATCTCCTGCATTAGGATCTTGCACACATATTTATTGGTATTTCGAGTACATGTGTGATTATTTTCAAGTAAAAATAATCGAAATTACACGAGTTACATATTTTCTTGTATGCTTTGAAAAACATGGATCGAAAGTCGCCATGGTTCCAGTCTATCTACTGTACGAATGCAAAAGAAAGAAAGAAAAGAAAGAAGAAATGAAAAATCTTGTTTATTTACAAAACTCGAGACGAGATCGTAGGGCAAAGGGTTAGCCCTCGAGGGGAGCCTATCGTCGGTTGGGTCAGATGGCCAGCTGTCGCTGTCGTCGCTGCCAGCCCTCTAAAAATACGTGGAGCTTCGGGCTTCGAGCTTTGGCCCCTTCTCGTTTCAACTCTGAGTCAACTATAGGAACTCCTTGTCTAATTTTACACGCGCGAAACACTGTCCATGCGGTCGGTGGGAAACTAGAAGAGTGAGATCGCGCCGCGTCGCGTCACATCACGTCGTGGCCTTGGTGATTGTGAAATTTGGACGGGGGCCTCGCAAAGCTTTCGATCCTCGAGAGAGAGGGGGAGAGATTCGTCGATCGGTCTGATACACGAAACGACCGTAAACAGTCGACGCAAAAGCGACACACACCACCCCCGCCTTTGATCGTCGTTCGACGCTCCGGCGCTCGTCTACCCTCCGTTTAGACGCCAAACCTCCACATTTACGGTCGATTAAATCATGCTTGTCGCTAACCACTTCCTCCGTGAAAAGAGAATATTTTACTTTGCTAATTTACTCAGCACCCATGCTAATCCTTTCAGTACGCGCGCGGACACAGGTTTCTACCGTCAATAGAAGCAATATTGATGTTAATTAGATTTCCCCGTATTTTTATTATCTCAAGTAAATTGAATGTCCCGCCGCAAACAATCGACTCTTAAGAAATCGGCGCGCTTTTGTATCGCAACCGACCAGTCGTGTCCTTCAGAGGACTTTCATAGCACAATTTAAGACAAATATCCATCGAACAAATCATGAGGGATTAAACAGCTTCATATAATGATTATGTTACAAAAATATATTTGTAAGAGTGTAGAATCGTCTTTACGGTTGAAGCACAGAAAACTCCTTTCTCCTTTTCGGATTCGAGTTCGATGTAAATACACGGTCTCTAGAACTGAATTGGCGAGTATCAAAAAACAGCAGAGAGCTCTTGGGAGCTGGGGAGATGGAGAATTCTGTCGAGAACGAAGCGATGAAGCTGACGGAACGTATCGCCGGTCGGGTTGGCGAGCGAGGGTCGTTTCTCCTAGAAACGGTGGAATTAGGCTCTCGGTGGCGAGATGATCGCGAGAGGGACACGACAGTGTCCTTTGAGAAATCCCCGACATCTATTTCCAAAATGGGTCGTGCGTAAGAGCGACGAGGCGAGAATCTTTCGTAGAACAGTCGGTGGCGACGATGTACCGAAAATAATCCACGTGGCATCTCGCCGTTCCCGTTCGCGCACGATCGCCTCCGTATCGCTGACAGAAAATAAAAAAAAAGAAGAGGAGCGAGGGGAAACAATACATACTTTGCGGTTCGTAAAGATTTCAGCGGCGCTCCTCGAAGAGGAAGTTGAGGGGACAGTTGGCGAACACCTTTAATCTCTGTTTTCGAATTCCGATTTGCAGATTTTAAATTTTGTTGCTGTTGCGTTTTATCGCACTGTCGAGTCCCGTCATTTTTCCGCGCTGAGGGGCCTAAGGAGGAAATACTCAAGTTCAGTCGGAGCCAGCTACCGAGCAAGTCACAACTCTCACATAGTTCACTAAGCGTATATAATCCAGTGTTAACATGGAAAGGTAGTCACTAAGTATTTCAGACATTCGTATAAAGTCTCATTACGTTTCGTACATCGTGTTATATGCAAACATTATTTATTCACACCTGAACAACATTTATTTCATTGTCAACAATTGCTTCGTAAGAATTCGAGGATTATCGAAGTATTATTGAAGGATTATTTCGTACTAAAATATAACAAGGAATCGGGCAGGAACCTTTGCAGTGAGCTAATATTAGTGAAGATTTCCTTAATCAATGAAATTTTCAAGATTTATTTGGTACGAAAAGTTTAGAAACTATCTGCAGGGACATCATTTTAAAAGATACTGGAGATTGATTGAGGATATTGCAGAAAGAGCAACATAATGCCAGGATATGATAAAATTGATTAAGAAGAGAAAAAAAAGAGTAGCTCAGGACCACCCTAGCAATATACGAGCAATAAGCAACCGTGGCGAAATTATTCTGCCCGATAGTATCACGGGGTGCACGCGTTGCAAGTTGCAACGGAAGCCAACCTAACCGGGGAGACGTGCCGTCTGATCTTAAACGGCTGCTACCACTTATCGCATTCTCATCTCGTCGCGGCACGATTATTCCACTTTCCGAGGACAATACAGCGACGCGACGCGACGCGACGCCCAATGACGGTCACCGACGGACACCTCCCTCTCGCATCCAGTCGACGAACGCTTTGTCGCGTCAGTGGAACGAGCATAATTGACGATCTTGCTGCGAAAATCAGCGAGTCGACTTTTTAGTCAAATTGTGCTAAAAGCTGGAATGAAAACAGAAGTTTTGGTCGATCGCAACAATTATTTATAGACTGCGAATTCGATGCGCTTGTGATAAAAAAGGATGGCTACAATTTAAAATAGTACAAAAGATAAGACAAGTATTATTTTCAACTTCCTAAAATTATTCAGAAAGGAAAACATATTTTATTTGACCCCCTCTTACAATTGATGCACAGGATTTTCATTTTACATAGAGATCCGCAGTCTAGTTATTCGAAATAAAAGTTCTTCGAGCCCGTTTCAGAGCCAGAGTCGCCAGATCGAGACTTATGTCCCTACTCTACCTTCCACGACGCTACTCCCCACGCTTCCGCCACGGCCTGGTCCCGTGACGCGTTTCGACTCTGTCGTGCATGTGTCCGGTAAGAGAGGGTAACTTTTTCCCTTCAATTCGTGCTGCCTCCCCTTATCTAACGACTCTGGATGAATTTCTTGCGATAATTGCTCTAGAGCCTGTGAGAACGGTATTCGTTCCGGCACGCTGTATTTTCGACAATGACGCAGCCTCGCGGAGCCTCGATCCGAGCCACCTGCTTTGATCGCAAAGGTGTCGAGAAGAGATCGAACACCGCCGTCACGCGTCTCTCCGACCGAGGACACAGGAGATCCTTTTGTTCGTCGGAGAACGATCGCGAGCTATGAAATCTGCTCGACCCGCAACCCGACGATTCCCGACTTCCTAATAGCCGCGTAAAAGAGAAGACACACCAGATGTTGTTCACACTTGCTGGTTATTACTTATAAGTGACAGTAATACCGTCTCATTTCCTGGCCGCTCCACTTTGCGAGACCAACGAGACCCGCAGCCTCGACACAATGCGACCGATTTACGAAAGTCGGTCCAATGGCGATGCCCCTTTGTCCCCCGAGCTTTATCATCGTCGTTTCAAAATCGTGCCACGACGTTCTAGCTCTTTTATAGGCGGAGGGAACCCTCGACTCGTCCATTTTTATGGATATCTTTCCCCTCGACCGCCGGCACCGCAAAACATAAAAATCCAACGCGATTCGAGCAATTTATTCGATGACAGAAGGACAAACAGTCGCGATTTGTCACGACTATTGCAAGCTTTGTCTGCGTTCATTTCGCAAGAGCTCGCCAAGGGAACGTTTAATATATCAGCGGAAAAATGAATTTTTTGAATGTAGATGAATAGCCACGCGGGTCTATTCGTTCCACTGCTGCGCCGGCGAGCGTGGAAATGTAACGAAATTCGAGTTAATTTATCTAGCGAAACCAAGATGAACGGTCTCTTATTATTATTTATTGTACTATGCTATTATGCTTATTGTATTATGCTTATTTTATGCTATTGTCTTCAATGAGAATGGATGGGATTAATCCCATCAGAGCACGAGGGATAAATTCGCGCTCGAACTATTGAATTTTAGATGAAGCTTCAGCTAAGAGTCTCAGGGGAAGCCGGTTTTCGGACGACTGCGGAGTCGCGGTACTGATTCTGAGTCATTGTCATCAGAGAATGATCGCGCACCGGAGTCATCTTCTATAAATAATCATCAGACATATGCGACGCGTGGCATATGAGCGCAACGGGATAATAGCAACGCCGGATAAATATTTATTCGTGCACGATGGCTTAATTCGAAAGTGCCGCGCGCGGAACGGAGGGTTGGTCGAGTTTTATCGCGAGGAATCGCGCCGCCCACGAGCGTAATCGTGCAGGTACGTCACCGTAACGATGATTAAGGCTAACGACTGCACACGACGTTACCCGAATTAGCGGTTTAATCAAAACGATTCGTTGCGTCGGCGAGGCTCGATGCACAAAGGCGATTCGGCCGGTCCCATTGTTCGGCCGGCGGCGTCTGCACGAAAGACTTCTGGCGATTTCTGTTGCACACGACTCGCCAATTAGGGAACAAGCACGATTATCAGATTTAATCCTAAATAACTGAGCTGTCTGCGAACTACGTTATCGTTAGACCGCGGAACACCCATTGCAGGAAACCGGGGCTGAATGTCTTCCTTTCTTTTAATCTCTGTCACAACTATAAAATCTGATTACAATTGCTAAGCACTCGTAAAAATCACAACGTCAATTGTGCACATAATTGTGAAGGTGGTCCAAGTCATATATTTCTTGTTTAGAGATATTTAAAGCAATAGGATATTAACACTAAACGAATTCCATATAATATTGAAATAACAAGCACTATCTAACGGTGCATTGAATTAATTCAGTTTGAAATAATGTGATGTGAAATAACTGATAAACTCATTTCATACACCACTTTCATAATTATGGCACAATCAGAAACTCGAGTATAGTCGAGCTTGCTCCGTTCAACTGCTAAAGTATTTTACCTAAACTGTTTATATCTAAACTTTTACTCGCGACGAGACAGGATAAATGGAATTACGAAGTTATATTAATATTTATCCAGCGGAACATTCGGGAAAAACGTTCCCCATGTTGTGAGACAGTGCTGAGCACATTTGCCTCGATTGAGTCAAAACCGTCCCCACCGTAGCTCTTACGAAGGTTTAGTTGTCTAGAATTTTAATTGAATTAGCCGCCGTTCCGGCAGAATCCAAGAAGTTTGTTATCAAGAGGAGAAAGAGGAAACGCGTCTCGTTCGAGCGACAGTCCTGAAAGAGTTGGCACGGTAACCTCGAGGCAACAAGATCGATAATTTCAGCCGTGCCGGCTCGCCGAATCCGTTATCATGATTAATGAATGAGTTATAATTACAGGAAGAAGGCTAATAAAGTCGTTGAGACGTTGTCGTCCTCGAATTATCATTAGCGAGGCTATTCTCGTGGTCGCTCTCGTCCGGCATCGCCGATGCCATGCCGCGACCGTTCTCACGAAATCCGTCGACGATCCAACTCCTCCGAACGCATGCAACTCCGTTTTCGTCTTCCGAGGAGCCGTTCTGCACGCTTCCCCACGCCAATTTCGCCGGCTTCCGTTACACCAACTTTAATTAACCGTCTCCACAAAATTTCCTCTCGCAAGTTCCTCCAATCGAAAAAATTTCGGAAAAATCACGCGTGCACCTTCGCGCTCGTACTGCCATGTTTCCGCGTTAACAACTCATCGCTATTCATTACAGTCCTCTTCAGGGTATAAAGCTGACGAATTGAACAGAGAATTTTGTCCGTCCGTTTCCAATCTGGAATGGATTTCTCTGAATTTAACAATTATGAGGTCTCGTAATAATTTCAACGGAATGATTGGTCCATATTTAGGAATCAATTATTACGCTAATATAGTTATTGTACTAACGAAAAAAGAATTTAACTTTTCAATAGTTGTTTTATCATACGAATTACTCTGGTTCCGTGGAATTGTTGAGGCTGTCAAAATGTTAAAGAGCAAATTTAATTCCTCAATTTCCGGCGATTAAACTGTAAATAGCTGTCACATTAAGAACGGCAGAAAGGCTAATGGGTCTCGAAGAAGTATCTTGAAACGTTTAAAAAGGCGTGTTGATGCAATGCAGGCAACTGGCTGCAACTTTCTTTCTGTTCGCATCGTTTGCGGATCCCGCAGGCAACAGACGAGGGAATAATTCGTTGGCGGAAAGCGGTTGCGCAAGTTCGCTCGTATTTATATCGCGGTGCAAAGTACCCGCATAAACAATAATTAGCGAGTCGCGTGGGAGGAATGGCAAAGTGAAACGTCCGATAAATACGATCGTGTTACCACCGGCCGTCGAAATTGATCGGACCATTATTTTCATTGAAATTTTCGTCTCGGAACAGAATTCGTTGTTCCAGTTTGGACTCGAAGCAATTTTAATTCCAAAATCAAGACATTTCTTAAACCCAAATCATTTTTATTGTATGTAATCTTTTTTACATTGGGCACATCAAATTGAACCTGTTTTCTCATACGGTGGAGCTTTTTGCTAATCATATTTAAACTGTTTTGAATAATGCTATGGTCATTTTGACTGGCGCATTTTTGTGGTACGACTACTCCGTTGAAACCGTGGCGAATGCGAGATCAAACAATCGCGAGGAAGTTAGTAAACCGCGACAAAAGTTTGCGTATCACATTTCGCTCGGGCGATCTCTCCGCAAAATATGGAAGCTCGCGATGATCTGTATCCATTTCCGCGTAGGTTTTCGGGAGCTTAATCCGTCGGCTTGCGGCTGCTAACTTTGTCCGACGGCTCGCGTTAACCATCACTCGGAACCGCTTACTGCTTCGCAGTCGTCGGAAGCGTGAAGTTTCTTTTGCAGACAATTATTGGATTAAGAGGAATCCTAATAAATCTTTCCCGTAATAAATCGATCCGTAGAAGGAAATACTACGAGCAAACTACTCGGTGGATCGAAATTAACGAGAAGCTCTGCGATCTTTGCCTTAAAGATCAATCGATAGAACTTGTACCTTGGTTTACGATCGTCGGAAGCGTAAACGGTCTTTTCTAGACGCTTATTGGATTAAATGGATAGAATCGATAAAATCTTCGGTGATCCGGAAATGCAAGTCGAATACTCTAACTCCGAACGAGATTTGCAATTTTCACCTGAAAGATTGGTTGAAACGGCGTTTGAAGCGGCGCTTTTCTAGACAATTATTGTTATATAATTATTATATATAATGACGAGAAAAGATAAATTCGAAAATTTCGCGGATGCGCTGTTAATGGCGGTCAGCGGAGGAGAAAGTGATCGAGCCGAGAGAAATCCCTGTGAAATCCAAATAGGAGGACCAGAGAGCGGTATCATCCACGGGACAGTTTCGAAATGCTCCGCGCGAAAATTGCATACCGCTCTCGCAATTCGAGCTGACGCAAAGCCTCGTAAATCACCGTGCGAAAGTACAGTAAAACTTTGCTTTCCCCGGCGCGGCGGAACCCGGGATATTGCGTTCGTCCCAAAGTCAAAGTTTGAACCGTGGCATCTATAATAAATCTAGAAAAGGCTTCGCGTGCTGCCGCGTAAGCTCCCGAGGATCGATCTCCGATTAGCGAGCAAAGTTTGGCAAAGGAACGGTGGTTCCGCATCGATCCAAGATTCCCGGAGGTTTCGGCGCCGTCGCTTTCAACGGGAAAACCGAAACTGCGCGGGGACGAGTTCGCGTTCGAACTGTTCGTTAACAACAATGGTTTCGCATCGAGCTGGCAAATTAGTTCCCCGAGTTCGTTTGCAGCGGGAGAGCGAGCGCCGAAATCATATCGACGCAAACATTTAAACGATTTACTTCTGCCAACAATTTATCGGAGACAGGAAACAGGAAGTTCGTTGGAACGACACTTACCGGGAATACCTGTCCTCCGCGCGAAAGTTTAATTGGGGACGTAAACGGTCTGCCGACGGAGCGTTCGTTTCCCGAGCATGCAGTCGCTGCAGAAAAATGCGACAGAACTCGCAACGACTTCAAACTTTCCTTATATCGAGATAATCTTAGGTCGAGTATTTTAACGAAATAGTTCTCAAATGAACTCTCCAAAGGGTCGACAAAATAAACTTCAAAGAAAGAGAAATGTTTCTAAATCATTCTTGTATTCTTCTACCCAGCAGGAAACTATTCCACGGAATAAATCGACGATTCTTGTCCCTCTATTCACTATCGTTTAATGTCCTCCCCCAATGTATAGAAGGGACAGTAAAACAAAATTTATTGCTTTCCAGCGCAAGTAAAAATTCTGGCATGTATTCTTTTACTCGCCCGCCAGACAACTGGAATTCTCTTCTTTTTCGGTGCAATTTAACCCTTCCGGTACGAGCGCTCTGTCCGTCGAGACACTCCCGCTGTATCAGAGTTGGGCAAAAATTTTATTCAAAGAAAAATTTCGAATAAAGTAGGTTTTTCCAAGTGGATTGTAAACGCACTTTATTCGAAATTTTTATTTCAATAAAATTTTTGCCCAACTCTGCGCTGTACGAGGCGCCGCTCCGAAAATGCACACATAGCGCGTGATCAGTCCTCTTTTGTATGAAGATTGAGATCAAACGACAGTTTGATGTAGCTGGTTTTTTCAGAATTCTTGTAAGAAATTAAGAAAGACTTTTTATCAGAATGATTATTATTGTATAAGAAATATCACCCCACTGTCGAATCGATGAAATCGGTTGACGAAATCGATCAAATCGATGAAATCGATGAATGCCGGATATATCTGGCGCCCGTACCGAACGGGTTAAAGAAAAATATTCATAAAATGTTTATAAAAATAAAGGTGAATATTTAAAGGAAAAGAATATTAACACTAAATGAATTCCACATAATGTTGAAATAACAAGCACTATCTAACGGTTCATTTTTGACAATATCGTAACAATTACATTGAATTAATTTAATTTAAAACACAATGCGATGTGTGAAATAACTGATAAACTCATTTTCTTTAAATTTTCACTTAGACCAGTTTCATAATTATGGACACATATTTTTCCTACGGAAATATATACGTAGAAGGGAAATCCGAATATTTATTGCTGCCGAACAATAACGCATATAATCCGCTTACGATATCTATCGGCGAAAAGCTATCGATGTCCGATCGAAGATCGGACATTGCCGGACGGAAATGTCGACGCAAGACCGTAAACTGGTAAAACGTATCGCGGATCGATCCTCCGGCACGAATTTAAGCCGGGTTTGATAGATTTCCCTGAAAACAACAGCCCCTCGATGCATAAATTCGATACGCGTAGTAGAATTTCGGAGGCAGAAACCACGTTCCTCCGTGTATGTGGGAAATCAACGGCGCGGAAATTAGGAAAGGACGGGAATTGTAGGTCGGAGCGTGTACCAATCGACGATAAATGTTGCGGAACCGGTCGCTCGATCGTGTCCAATTGTGATCGCTGTTTTCCCGCTTCGAAAGAAACGGAAATTCGATAGAAATTTTGGCTTACCGATGGCAAATGGCTGGCGGATTAACGATCACGTTCCATCGGCGGCGAACACTCCCTATATCGAAAATTCTGGCGGCCACTGACGCACCGTTCGAGTCACGCTAAACCACTGATACAGAGATCATTCGGGGACATTCGGTTATTCCCCACTCGCCTCACTGTTTACAAAGTAAAGTCGAGGTTAATATCTACGTCTTCTGTCTAACGATACTGGCATTGTGTACGGTCGGAAGAGGCCAACAAACTCACCGATATCTTCGGATCACAACAATCACGGTCCCGCGTGCCTTCTTACAATTAGGATGCGACCCGGCTCGACATCTTGGAAGGCTGCAACGCAATTCTCCCTGGGAACAAAAATTGATCAGCCCCGATGACTTTCCACTTGCATGTTGTTATCTGATTCATGAACTCCGCTAATTTGTTTCGCCGCTTCTTAACCTTCAATTACTCGCACTCCACTTTCTACATAACTGGTTACATGAAACTCCATCACTCCAACATAAATCAATTTTTATCTAATGAAATAACTGCTTTAACGCAAAATAGATATTTGCTAGTGTGGTCGGCACCTTTTGTTTATGCTTAAAACACTAAATTTAAAGTTTTGATAATGTATAAATACTATATGCGAGTAATTAAAAGTTAACTCCGGATACGATCGTTCAAGTTCAGGATCGCCTATTCGTTTTCTTCGAAGCAGGAAACGTCGCGAAATGTATACGAATTGCCTTAGACTTTAGACGATTGTCGGGGATGGCTCGCCTCCAATACCTCATTCTCTTTTTGATTGCAGTTTCGTGGGGAGACGTTCAAGGCGAGGTCCCGGGGGATTACCGCGGAATCACGACACGTTGCAGATGTACATACGAGAAGACTGCGAGCTGGAAGTTCCATCGAGATTGGACAAATTGAAATTGACTCGGCGACGGTTCAGGGAGGACGGGAAGAGAGGAATCTTCGGTGGAGGAGAGCCAGATAGCGGATCCGAAGGGCCGCGGCGGTGAGATCTTCGTCATGATGCCGAGATTGTCGGTGCTCGGCTCTCACAAAGTCAAAAGGTAGTGAGAGTCGAATCGCGGGGCTCGAGTTTCGAAATTCCATCTCGCCGGTGGTTCACAAATCCTCCGAAGAGAAAAAAGAAACCGGGAAGGTTCTCTCGAGTGAAAAGACTGTTAAATAGAGGATCGAACGAGGATCGAGTTGGAAAATGGTAACGTGAGATCGAAAACAATCAACGGATAGAGAAGACGAAGAAAGGAGAAGCTGATGACGAAGCAGCGGGCAAAGAACTGCGTCGAAAGTAGCCGGAAACGATGGAAACGAGCTACGAACCGTTCACCGACAGCAGTTTCTACGATGCCAGACTATCCACGACGAACCTGCCGATCGATGGGACCAGCACGGTGGTGCCGATGGAGTGCAAACAAGCGATCGACGAGACCGGCCTGTTCGACTTCATCATCTCCGGCGTGCTGGTCAACCTGATCGGCCTGTTCGGCATATTCGGCAACGCGATCTCGATGATCATCCTCTCGAGACCGCAGATGAAGTCGTCGATCAACTACCTGCTGATCGGCCTGGCCAGGTGCGACACCGTCCTCATCGTGATCGCGGTGAGTCCTCGCGAATCTTCTTTTTATTTATTTCACAGCCAACCTCCGCGCTGAAGAACGCTCTCGGGAGACTTGGAACGGCTAATGATTTACGCGAGCACTTTCGGCGTCGCGTCGCGCCGCGCCGGAAGAGTTCCTTAAAAGGGTTGGTCGTAGTGGCGCCGTAAATTTCGAGAACATAAGAAGGAGAATGAAAGATACAAAAGAATCGGTCGATACTCGCGTCCTAAACGTACCATACCGAACTTACCAGCCACCACTGATTTTCAGCAACGCCGATATTTCGGTATGGTAATCGATCTACTTCTACAGCTTGTCTATGTTTTTGCATAAAGTTCCTCGGATTAATCATTATGTAAACCGATACGGCAACAAACAAAGTTGCGCCGAGTTGTAAGTTGCTCCGGCTTTCTCGAACGGTTTCGTGGTTTCTTCGATAAACTTGGGATCAGTGAAAATCAACGTCACCGTTACGGATTTGCAAGATCCCGATAAAAGTGGTGCTCGTACAGCGCAACGGCGGAGTACAGTGCTGTTTACTCACGAAAAGTATCCTCCGTCGTCGCGTTACGTAAACCTAAGCAGTCTCATCGCCAAATGAACTTCTCGAGGTCGATACCGAGATCCCCGAGGGGTGTTCGATGCCGAGCGTGGTTTCCTAAACGCTCATCTCGAATCCGCGGGATCTACTTTCGGTTTCCTCTCGAGTTGTTTTCTCAAATTTTCTCTATATTGTAAAACACACCATGGAAACAAAGCCCATAAAATGCCGTTCCTCGACGTAGTCACGTAGCAATGTAACCAGGCGGCGAATTACACGAGCCGATGTTAACGAAATTCCGATTGTTATTTCAGGTGTTGATCTACGGGCTGCCAGCGATCTACGCGTACACCGGGTTGCTGTTCAACTACAAGTTTGTCGTCTACCCGAAGATCGTTCGGTTCCTGTACCCTCTGTCGTGTATGGCGCAGATAGCGACGGTGTACCTGACGTTAACGGTAACGCTGGAGAGATACATCGCGGTCTGTCATCCCCTGAGAGCGAGGTCCTTCTGTACGTACGGCCGAGCTCAGCTGGCTGTGCTGGTTATCGTGATATTTTCCTTCGTTTATAATCTACCGAAGTTAGTGGTCATCTTAATATATTCGTCCGCTTCCCAGCGATCTTGAATCCAACAGTGAAAATAACCGCCGAACATCGTTCAACATTCTCTGCGCTGTTCGTAGATTCTGGGAGATAGATTTCTACACGGAGGTCCACTGGAAGTACAACGTGACGGTGTTGTGCCTGTACCCGGCAGAGCTCCGGAACAACGACCTATATGTTACCCTCTACGTCCACTGGATGTATTTCTTCATTTGCTATCTGTTTCCGTTCCTCGCTTTGGTGATCTTCAACACGGCCATCTACAAGCGGGTGAGCAACTTCATTAGGATCGCTAGCAACCACTTTTACCGATAGGTAGTCTAGACTCTAGACTCTAGAGTATAAGAGTACACATATAGTGGAGCGATGATGATCGAGGATAGCGACGAGGTGAACATCGCGGCAAGATCAAATCAATGTAATTAAATGCGACTGTTTGTAATGGAGCGGTGACGAGAGAATAGAGGCGCACATAGAAACGAAAATCACCGCACCGCTCTCCTCATCTCGCCGCTCCACTATATTACCGTACTATGTAATCCAGTCTACATCTTACGATACCCTCCCGTTCAAATTAAGGGGCAATTTGCTGCTGCGATCGCAGGATCGAATGTCAATTATGCGCGCGTAGGCTCGTGAAAGTATTCCAATTTGCACCTCTAATGATTCGATCATCCCCTCCATATCAGCCCTTAGCACTCGAGTGGCGACTCATATATATAGTCATAAAAATTGCTGTACCATTATTCAAAATATTGTTTACATTATTAAATATGTTGGTGTCTAATCAATTACTAAACATTTAAGTATTGTATGAGGTATTATATCAATTTCACATCTATAAAATGAAAAAAGCATATAGAATGGAATGGTTTCATTTTCCAGTTAAAATAGCTCCGAGTGCAAAGGGTTAAACTATGAAGGTGGTCACCTCGAAGCTGTCCTTGCGTATACGTAGATGCAATTTCGAGGCTGTGTGCAGGGAGAGGATGCTCTCCGTTCGTAGCCATGATCGAAAGTAGCGAAACAAGATGTACGTTTCTCTGTAACCCAGTTTCGTGATGTCCATAATTTCGGCGGGAATGACTCGCCGAAACGAGTCGTTCGATTCTAACGAGCACTCGCATTACCATTCCCAGGGCGATCGACCGAAGGAAAATAAAAATGCTCGCCGATACGCGAACGATGTGCAAAGCGACAGATGCGGGTTTCGCTTTTTCTGCCCGATAAAGCGCTCCAGATAACGACTAGTGCCATCGAGATGACGCAAATCTTTCGCGAAACTCTTTCTGCATTTCCACGAATGCTCGCGAGTTTCTACGAAACTTTGAGACTGTAACCGACCAAGGAACCGGGCGGACTCGTTTTCCCGTCGCGCCGGGAAAGAGACAGCCGCCGGCCAGCTCTATAGTTTCCATAAAACGGTTGCGGCTTCGTACGTGTGCCAAAATTTACGGTCACATAGGTAATTCACACATGTCGCAGCTGGCACCGCAAACGCGGCGAAACTCGTGACCGATTTTCAGCGTTGTTCCTTTTTCTTTCGCGACCGATGCGAAATGTGCGACTTTCGAGCGCGAATATGCCAGCTCGTCTCCTTTTTGCGAGAGCGCGCACGGGGCCAGAAGCAGCGCCGACGCTTTTTGTTGCGTCTACGGCAATTCCCTTTATTGCGAATAAGGTGTAGGTAAATATATAGGAGAAATTATGCCAGTCGCTGAAGCGGCGCGACACCAATCTCCTAAATGGCGTCTTGCCAGATAAATCTTTCCGCGCAGCATCACGTGTTCTCCCGCGGGCCATACAAGAAATTTCGCATACAGACGAAAAACAATCCCCCGGTGAATGGTTTGCAGCCACTCGATCCGCCATTCTTTCGCTCGTAACTCCGCCGGCGAGCGTTGCTTGAAAATGTAGCTCTGGCTCTGTGAAAATAAAAGCAGGAGGTACTTGCAAGCACGTTTATTTTTCCGCCAAGATTATTCGATCGAATTTAGCGAATTGGTAAGACCGTTTCGAAGATAGGAGGAAACGGGGGGTTTACGGGAATTATTTAACAAATTTATTTCTTTGTGTAAACGTAGCCACCTATATATCTCCTTTATTTGTGATAACACGACAGCGGATTTTATGCATTTATTATAGAGTTATTATTTAGAGTAGGAATTTTTAGTACTCCGTAAACCTAGAGTCAAGGACAGACCGATCGCTTGCGCATAAAAACAAGCAAAAAATGAGGAGAGGTAAAGATTCGCTCAGGTAGGAGTCGCATATTAAACCACCGCACGAGACCTTCCCGCTCGTGGGGAACATTTTACGAGTGAACGATTGCAATCCGACATAGTCATACCAAAACGAATTTCATATTCTTGGGATACGCATGTGGGAATCTTCTATCAATTTTGCGTTTATGATCCTCCAGACGCGTGTATCCTCATCCCCTTTTACGAGTGCGGGAGAAGACGAACGGTGGAAGATAAAAGGTAAACGTTGGTGCCGTGGATCCCAAAGACAAGTTTTACGCTTACATCCGTTCCCTACGGTTTTATCTGAAACGAAAGTATAAAATCAATAGGGACCACCCTGTGTTCGATGGCTTAAAAAAAAACAGAAAATTCGAGAATTTTACGAGGAACGAGATCGCGAGTCCCTACCGCGTCCAACGGAGACGCAGCCTAAGTTCGAAAGAAAATGGCAGTGCTAAAACATAAAAGCGACGGCGAAGGCAAAGGCGTAAGGGTAGCAATAAAGATACAGCCCCGCCTGGGACCACTCTTGGTGCACGTCTTTTTCGTCGAGTTTGTCACGCTCGCCCAAAGTAATGCTCGGATCACGCGATAATCCTAGAAAATGCAGAGAATAACGCCTCTGTGCCAACACACGCTCGCCATTTTTCACTTTGTGGTTCGGGGACCATTAATTATCTTCCGCGGTGCCTATGTCCTCCCGTCCTATTCCCCCGGCGCCGGCGGGTTCTCGTCCAACTCTTTGCATCTTGCAAGAAAAACGACCACGGTAGAGTAATCGATGAAACCGCTCCACTCGTACAAATTTATTCGCTTAACGGGATATAAATGAAATATAGCGGGAGAAGTCTAATTAAATGAATTGGCGGCGGTGGAGCAGCGCCTGCGAAAACAAATTTCATACTGCTCATTAATAACTACGAATGGAAAGGACAATTTATCGCGTATTGTATTTTCCCACGCGGTGCTCCGGTTTAAAGAATTTCTGCGCCCAGGTGTTTGGATACAACTTCCTGGAGATTCTATTGTATTAGTGTCAAATTACTAACGTCTATAACACAGCGTGTTGTTTCTATAGATGTACAGGGTGGTCCATCTAAATGTAACCACCTTCATTTGTGACGACTAGACTGCAGATCTTTATGCAAAATAAAAATGTTTTGCATTGATTGTGGAAAGCAGGGATAGCATAAAAATGGATTTCATCCCTTAACTATTTGTCAACTATTCGTCCCTTAATTATTCGTCAACTATTATAGAATATGCAAGGAAAACAAATATCCATTTACAAGAAAAAGAATATCGACTACCTTGAAAACTCCGGGGAAAAAGGATTTACCTTGCGATACCATTTGCATTGCATTCAAAATATTTGTTATATGTCATCAAAAATAAAGATATTTAGGTGGCTACATTTAGTTGGACCACCCTGTATAGAAATACTTCTTTACAGGAAATTACACTATAGTCCCGGCTGTGATCCAATACTATAAAGACGAAGATCCTGGTTGCATAAAAACCGAGCAAAGTATATTCTAAGCCGAACAGAATCCTTTGGCAGAGGAAAGAATAATTTACCGGGTGGGATTTGTGTTGCAGGTGAGAAAGGCGAACAGAGATTTGCAGCAGCTGTCCCGACACCAGAGGCGGGAGATCGGGCTGGCGACCATGTTGCTCTGCGTGGTGATTGTATTCCTAATCTGCAACATCCTGCCGCTCGCCTCGAACATCCACGAGACTTTCCTGTACGACCCGCCGCTCTGGTTAGTGCAAACGGGCAACCTGCTCGTCACGATCAACAGCAGCATCAATTTCATCATCTACGTGATCTTCGGCAGGAAGTTCAAGAGAATATTCCTGAAGCTGTTCTGCAGCCCGATGCTGTTCGGCCCCGGGAGGGACAGCCCAGAGTTCCCGCCGTACGACGAGTCGATCGTCACCAACACGAGCAACATAGAGCTGAGGAACTCGATCAGGCACTATCACCTGAACCGTTCGAGTACAATCAGCCGAAACAATAACGTTTCGAACGGCAGCACGAGGCAGAGCTCGAAAGGGTCGGGAAGACCGGGAAGCCCGGGCCCGTGCGTTTATTATCCTGCCAGGAGTCCTGTCAGGAGTCCAAGCCAAATGTCGAGGACCTCCAGTAACCATAACGGGTGGAGCAAACGAGACGATTCGGTTCTGTAGCGAACCAGACTCGAGATCGAATGGAAACGCCCTCCGAAAGGAAACTCGTCCTTGATCGTTCTCGATTGATCGGCCTTCGGAACAAGGATTTGCGACCCCGTGTTCGATTCTTCCCGAACAGAGAAAGCGTACTGGAATTAACACTCGATTCTCAGTTTCATCTCGTCCGTTGTCCATGTCTCCACCACTTTCTCTCCTATCGTTAGCGTACAGAGAAACGTTCGACCGTAGATTAGGGTGGTCCTCAACTGTAACGATCGAAAATTGTTTTTAGTGTTACTTCCCTAAACATAGGGGCCACAATCGGGTATTTGCCTCGTAGATGCGGTGGAAAGTCAATTTTAAAAATTCTATATAAATTGTTAAACTTTTGTTTCAATCAATATTCGTTTTCTCATTCATGTATCCATAAAGCAACCATAAAGTATCCATTAAAATGGTTGCTTTTTCATCGATAAATTTTAGCAAAGTTATAGCAATTTAAATATTGAGCGAATATTGAAATAGCTTCGACCGTATTTTCGGGGCAAATACCTCACTGTGGGGCATTAGACAAAAATCAGAGATCGAGAACGAAGAAGACCACTCTACCGTAGATGCTTGCGCGACCGCGTTCCGACAATTCGACGGCAGCTTGCGCGTCATTTCAACAATCAATCGAACTCGCAAATTGCAATGCATTTGAATATGCATGTGTGTATATATTGTATACAAGGCATTTCGGCGTGATAAATATGTAAATGGACGTATTTCTGCGAGCGTGAGGTCATCGTTCGAATTCGGGAACTGCGTCGCCCGCGTAGTTCGTCCGTTGCGCTGAAAAATAAAGCACCGGACACAATGAACGATTATCTTGTATGGATCTGAATCGATTGTAAGTAGGACAATATGTAAAACTACGTGTAAAAAAAAAACAAAAACGCGTCGAACAACATCACAATGCACCGCGCATCCGTTTCAGCGAATTGTAAATACAACTCGTCGACTATGTGTATCTTAATTTTGATATGTTTCAGAATGATTCGCGATGCACGAGCTATTACGTTCGCGATACCGATATACTTCCTTTCCCAAAGAACAGAATTACAAAGAAAGATACGACCGATAGATCCTCTACACTTTTCCGTTATTCTTGCAAGACTTTCAAGGATGTCGGAGATCTCTCGTCGTCGAAGAAAAACGCAAACACGAATACAGTATTATTAAATCTCGCCAACACTTACGATGAACGAACAGCGCAACGACACTGTGCGCAAACATTTCTTTCAAACATACGCAAGAAAATTACCAATGTAAATGTCTTTACTACACAGAGACCCACAAAAGTTCTCGGCACGTTCTCGAAATGTAAATTTACGTAAAACAGTTCGATCATCGACACCTCAAGCTTGTTCATACATTTTCAACTCCAATTGCATAGACAAGTATCGACACTTTACCTACCAGCGTATACCTAAAAGTTTTTTAAAAATTCTGGAGAGGCTGCGCAGGAGCGAAACTGATGCCTCTATCGGCGTAGAAGAATGAAGATAGAGATATTTTTATCTCTCCCACAGGGCTGTGACAGAGAGGGATATATGTCACTCGCAGACAAAGACAGAGATTACGAAGCAGCTTGATTTTTCGTTGAATTTACAACTTCGTGAACCGAAGAAGCAATATTTTTTGATAATTTTTGTGTTGAAATATTCTTTGTATTATTCCGCATCTTCGTACAGAGCACTTTTTTGCAATTTGGTTCTTGAAACTTTATAAACAACAAAAGTGTACATTTCTATAGAAGAAATTTTTTTCTGTACACTTTTTCCAAAAAAAGGCTCTGTACGAAGATGCGAAATAATACAGAGAATATTTCAACACTAAAATTATCAAAAAATATTGCTTCTTCGGTTCACGAAGTTGTAAGTTCATCGAAAAATTAAGCTGCTTGGTTATCTCTCTGTCTTGGAGAGACATCAGTTTCGCTCCTGCGCATCCTTAATAATTGAGAGACTTCTTAATAAATTTATCGATAGATAACAATTAGAAAACAATTGTTTCTTTTTAGATACAACAAAGCTTAATAAGTCGATAATCTTCCAGCGGGTAAAGTGTTGAGAGACCGATGAAATGAAATTGAACAAAGTATTTCTGTTCATCGTATCGCATCTTGAATTATTCCGATATATTAAGGTGTACTAGACAGATGGAAGAAGGGAGAGATTTATTTTTGTTACGATATACTATCCTGCACGAATAAATAAAGTCGTACTACATTCGATTCGTAATTTCTTGGGAGTAACGTCGTACGGAAAACCTGCGCGTATCCTGATTCTTCTGGATCTACACCTTAGCATTTCAGAATTACATACAAACGTGTACCTGAGACCATTTACTATATAAGTATCTATTACGTAGATCTCTTAGATTTTTCTCATGTTTCTCTCTCGAGAACGTGAACTTTGATTGCGAATTCATTTATAATACTAATTCATCGTTTCATTATCGAACTCGTTCAGATTTCTTTTCGAAGAGACATCATTTGAAATGTACGAACGCAACACTCATCGTGTAAATATCGAGATATAAACTATTCCACTGTAATACTTCTTTAAGCGGTTCTTTTAATAGAACGAATCGGAAACACGTTTCTATTCGTGGTGGATAACGAAATTTCAAATTAAACAGAGGGAAAAGAAACGCTCTTGTAATTATACGACAAAGATATTACACGAACTAAACTTATATATATATACACATTATATATGGTCTAGTCACGAAATTTCTATCAAGCTACTATTATATTGGAAATCTTTGTGATTACGTATGTATATACACATGTATATGTCTAACCAATAAGAATCACATGATCGTATATTATAAATAAAGTGAATCACTTATACAATTTTCTTCGGCTAACGTCAATCGCTACACCCGATGTCTCAAGTACAATTGAAATAAATGTTACTTTAACTCTACAGGGTGCTCAAAATGTGGTACTTCTTCTTTTGCAAAAATCTTCGCTAAAAGTTACTTCATGCGACCTTGGCAATCATTCCTTTCGAAGAAGTTCAACATTAATGGGGCACCCTGTATACTATATCTAAACGTAACACGGCAGAGACGAAACCACGTGTACCTTTACATTAACAGTTCATTTATTTTACGATTCATATACAATTTCTATAGTAATAAATTAAACGAGTAGAGATAACATACAGATGACATGTCGAAGGAGGCATGACATCACGACTTTTGCATCGTCGATTTACGGATACGAGTTATAAAAATAAGCGTGAAGTTAAGAAATAAAAGAAGCAAAAATGGCCCATTCCTACTTTATTCGGTACAGGTCATGATTACACTCTTGAAATCATTACATAACTCTTCTATTAATGTCGACTTTCAAATTACTTCGTGAGACTACCGTGTTTCCTCGGTTTGAGTATAAGGTAGATAGTCAACAGAGCAACTCCAGCGTACGTCGCTTTCGCCGTCTACAAAAAGAAACAACAATTGTTCGTTAGAACAATTTGAAAAATTCCGACGCAGCGTAGATTAGAAACGAAATCGAGCAACACCGCAGAACGTTGAGGTTATACTAACGTTTGCTCGGCCAGTATCGGTGATACTGTTGAAGTATTTCGACAGTCCGGTCAGCTTTGGCTCCGAATCTCCTGCCATTTTGTCTCACTAAAAAAGTCAACGAGTATAAACGTATATTTTGACTGCAGAGAGAGAGAAATAAGATTGTTAATTCAAACGCACCTTGGATGTACTTCGATGGGCAATGTGCGACGTGCGACGACTCAAGCTCAAACTTCTGCATCGGTCGTCGTCGTCGGTCGTCGATCTATCGACAATCTATAAGTTGCAGCAAACTGCCACCAGATGGAACAATCCATATCCGATGACGTACGCAAAAACACTATGTATTTCAAATTCAAAGTTGTTTGAACGATTCGTCGACGATTTATCAAATTGTTTCTTTACTTGACCGGTAGAAAAAAAATGAGAACAAAAACCAAGGCATCGGAAAAACATTCAATTTAATACTGTCAAATGGATACAAGATTGTGTGATGATACACATAATATGTCATCATTTGTACTACGTGTACAAGAAATGTTCATCCAAAAAAATATTTTGCAGAAAAATAAAAATTATCGAAAAATTCAAAATTAAGCAGCACTCTTTTAATATGAGGTAGGAATAAAGAAAATGAAAAAAAAACTTGTATTTTTAGAACAAACTCCAAATAGTCATACATATATAAACTGGCTCCGCAGAAATGTCAGCAGTAACTAATATACAACGCTTACTTGCTATTAGTCGTAGAAAAGTATATAACCAATATTTCAGAGCCGTTTTCTGCTTTCGGTGTAATACTTGAATTCTGCGTATGCACGAAGTATTATCTAGAAAGTACAATACATTATAACGTCATACAACATTCAGAAAATACTATATGCAAAGAGTTCGACTATGGGTGGCAAATATTTGGTCTTTTAGTTGGTAACGATTAAAGTCCAACTGGTAGATCAGGGATTTTTCAAATCCCAGATAACTTGAGAACAAAGCCGTTACAGCAAATAATATTTCTTTTCTTTTTCGTTTTAAATTAAGGGGGTAAACTAGTTTCCAGGATTGCAAGGATGTGGGATGTGCCTTCTCATTTCTCGATAACGCAAAGATGGGGTTTTTCAGTAATCAAAAGCGCTAGATAAAAGATCAATCTAGACCGCAGTCGCTCAAAAGTCCTATTTTTACGTTTACGAGGCGTAATTTGCATTATTCGGCAGCGTTATTATTATGTAACTATTTTCATAAAGCTGCATAAACGTAAAAATAGGATTTCCCGCCCCCTTGCAATCTTGGAAACGAGTCTACCCGCTTAAGTTGTAAGTAGAATTATCCCTTGAAATATTGGACACATGTATAGTCGAACGTCATATCTATCCCTGATGTTTACCCATATTTCGTGCATGAACGAACCGCTCTCAAATTTGTTGTGTATAAGAATATCATTCAATTCTTGCGTAGAAATAACTTTTAGTTTCTTCAACAATTTCAATGTTGATTTTAGTTGTATTAAACAAAGATTATTATAACCGTGTATAATATCCTTAGTCTGCTGTTTGTAGCTACTAAAACAGACAAACAGAATCTTCGTAATTTTCGGAAACTTTACAAGGAGAATTCTTCAAATAGAAATTTGCTTATTTTTCTCACAAATTTTTAAATAAATTAGTCTAATGTGCATATTACTTACCTGGTTGATTCTAAACATTCTATCGAGCATTGAGTTCTGTCGAGTTCCACGAACGGCACAGAAAAGTCCAGTATCCGTAGAATATCGAACATACATGCAATGTTCTGAAGTTTAGTAAACGACATGAACTCCTCGATTAATAGCCACCCTTCATTTTGGTAATGAACTATGTGTACTTGGCGCGTTGGCAGTTCTAAAAGAAAAACCGTAGAAGTAAAATATATCAGACATTCGTTAGGATGTGGTTACAGCAGTACCTACCAATTAGTTTAATATATACTTTACGATCTAACGATATATCTATTGGCACTGAATGGCACTTGCTGTTTTGCAATTGACTCATATTCTCGTCTGTAGCCGATGCGGACCAGATTTTTTCAAATGCACTGTAATCATCTGCAATTGTTTGCATCAACGGGGATAGTCTATCCAAGGTAGATGGTCGAGTCAAGTATCCCTCGTCGATGCTTTTGCTATCTTGCATCGCAATTACCGGAGATGGGAAACTATTAATTGGTAACCATGTAGTCGTACAATTATTCCCGTAACTCAGAGCATGATCAGTGCAAGGAGTTGTCGTTGAAGGAGGATGTTTCAAGACAACGTTCTCTTCTTGCTTCTGTTCGTGTTCTTGTGAACGAATCCGGAGATACGATGGCGTATACTTATAAGCATCGGAATTTTCAAAAGACAATCGATTTTCACTCTCTGTTCCTAGGTGATTCGTCGCACTATGAAGATCATTTACATCGGGCATCGTTGGAAAAGAATTCACAACAATTCCTGTATTGCTGGTAGCATTAGGCCGCGGGTAATCGGTGGAAAGAAATTTCGGGCTAGTACCGGTATTATCTGTGGTGCTTAACTGACAAGTAGAATAATATTGTTGATAGCCGAATGGGTTATTTACAGAAAATTTTTTCGCAACATCAAGATTTGTATTTAGGATCGCAGGATTATTTTCTTTGAAAACAGTGTGTTTGACAAATGGTTCCCGATTTTTCTTTGATGAAAACGAGTCATCACTGTTTAAATGGTTCTCTTCTTGCGATTTCTGCAACTTATTTATTAAATCAACCTTGAAGGGATTAGTTTCTTTTAAGGGTATGTTGAAGCTCACAGGTTCTTTGAATGTTTCTGGTAAATCAATGTTCACAGTGTTCGTGAATTGATTCGAAAGGTTCAAATTGACTTTTGAATTGACTTTATCGAATCCTGGGGGTATTCTGCTTGATGCAGATTCATTTGGGAACATTTGACTCGTTTTATCTAAATTGCTGTCGTTAACTACAGCAATCAATGTATTTAATTGATTGAGCGAATCTTGTAGGACGTTTGTATAATTGTGGATGTTCGAATTGTCATTCAACAAATCACGAGAAAGATTTCTAACATTCTGTACGTCTTTGATATTAAATGGACATGTTGTTACCAAGTTGCCATTCGTGTTCAGATTGGACATAGCACTCATTGTATTTAAAGTATTTTCGTTTCTCTTTAAATTGTCTTCTGTTTCTGAATTACTCATCGCTTTGTTAAAAAGTATCTCAAATATTGAGCTCATTTGAATTTGCAATTTTAAGTTTTCGTTCCACAACTGTAATAGGTTTTCGGTCGAAAGTTTGTTCTTCTCCAGATTACAGGTTGGTTCGTCTTGGAGTGTAAATGGTTTAGTAACTCGAGGGAACGAGTTATTTTTAACTTGGATCTGGTCTTGTAAATTTGTTGATTTATGAGATTTTCCAGATAATTCTGGTTGCAAAGAAATCTTCAAATTCTGGTCTTCCAAAGTACTTTGCGGAGATATTAAAGGAGGATTGTCAGATGTTTCTTTGTTTACATTACTGACTGCATTAGAAGCATTGCCTTCCTCCTGGTAGCATTGCTCGGGAGAAAACAGTAAATTTTCTTCCACATATAGCAATAAATTGTGCATATCAACTTTGTCTCCCTATTTAAAACAAGAAAAGGAAATGATCAAACAATGCAATATTCTAAAGTACACATATCCGTCAATAATATTACACAAGCATATTAGTTTGGGAAAAATGATCGCTTTATGAGATCATTGTATATACTGTAAAGATATCGGTGTGAAGTAAATGTACACGGTTCATTTTCTTAGAAGAATATTTTATTGCTTAAGTGAGAAACGTAGTACATGTAAGTAAAGTGATAACATAAAGGTCGTATTTTTCCCAAAAACTCCAAAAATCATTTGTATTACTGTATTAAGAAAAAAATTCACGGTTCATGCAAGTTTTAGACTTGGAACAAATCAAATAATTCTAGATGGTAACTAAATTAACGATAAGATTAAGTATTGTCTGTCTCATAATGTGGTACTCGGGACCATTTCTTTTTAGCGAAATCTTTTTAACAGATAGTGAGAATGTGTATGACAACAGTGTGCGCCTGACCAAGTAGACAGTTTCTTTGCGAATTCCTTTCACATCCCTTTCGAATACCACGTTACGAGACATTGTCCATGTTTAATACACATGATACGTCCAATACATATTGTCCATATTTAAACTGCAACAAAATACTGTGTAATAACAAAATAATTAATAAAACATTTAAAAATCAATATTAAAAAAACAATACTGCTGAAAATATAAAAATGTATTCGCTGTGGCAGTCATAAACATGATTATTAACTTTAACAATATCTTTTAGTCTATACTGCATAATTTATAAGATCGTGAAACCTATGCATGAGTATTCATCCTTCGACTATATTTCTTCTCAACTTCATCTTGTTTAGCATTAATGTCAAACTTTTTAATCTTCTCGACTCGCTTGATTCGTTGCTACTTGATTCAGCGTTGCCTTCAGAACATATCACAGATGCTGAAGTGGAGTGTTCATTATTTAAATTCTCAAATGTTGTGTTTGAATATTTTGTGCTACCTATGCTATTATTTTCCGTGTCGTTTCCATTGCAGTTTTTTTCTACTCCATTTGTATTGTCTCTAGAACCTAAATTATTCATTTCTTTTGTTGCTAGACGTGTGTCGTATTCCAGTGTTCTATCAACATTCTTATTTAACGGAGAGTCAATTTTAAGGAAGTTACGAAGATCGGAATATCTTATGTGTACATCACATTCTTCGCCGCTAGATTCAGTTGATTCTATATCAACATCATTGAAAACTGGTATAGAAGACATAGCTGTCGTTGCATCAGGATATGATGATTTGCTTATCGGTACCAACTCTGCTGATATTTTTTCTGATTCATTCTCTACCAACTCTTCTGCTTGTAGTGCGATTTCTTTTTTAACAATTGCTTGTCCCATTAAGTTATGTTCTTGCGTGTCAGCTGATTGAACAGATACAACAGATTCCTCATACGACTCATTCTTGTTCAGAGACCTGGATGATTCCAATGATGTTGAACTTACCAAAGGCTCGAATTCTTCGCAAGATTCATTTTTATCGACAATTCTACCAATAAATGACTTTGATGTGTCCAAGTTCATAGTTTCTGTCTCGATAGAATGTAAAGCGTTATCGGTATTAAGTTTGTCGTCATTATTACTGTAAGTTTCTTCACTGAGATCATCTGAATCTAACACCGACGAATGACTTGACTCGTGTTGTTTCTTCAACAATATTTCTATCAATTTCTGCTTAGCCGTGCGTAGTTTCATATATATATAATCATTCTCAATATGGGACATATTATTACTATCAAAATTAACTTGAAAGTTTTCACTAGACATATTCGTTTCATTATCCCCGTCGTTCGAGTGAGAGGAGTCGTTGCCAGTTATGCTACTACTCTCCTGTACAGACGCGGAAGATGGTGTATCATTTATACTTTTCGATGTACCTGTCGAGGACTCGAGAATTTCCGTAGATGACTCTTTTTCCATCAGAAGATTCAAGATCTTCTTAGGAATTCCTATCGTCTTTTCTGTTGCATTACTCATCGCACGTTTCTGTATATTTCTTAATACAAGTGGAGAAGGATCCTTTAGTTTATTGACATTTCCACTTGGCAACCAGCCTATCTCTTCGTCTCGTTCAACAAAATTAACACTATTTTGAACTGCTCTCGAAAAATAAGTTTCAGCTAGCAGTATGGTATCTCGCTTTTTCGATATAGACTTATAGATTTTTTCTGTAACATTTTTTTGCGTGATATTTTTTTCTTGTATCATATGTCCCTCTACGATAGACCAATCTATTTGTTTAAACTCCCTATTTGTATAATCTGCTGGGTTTACTATATCGTTCGATTCGTCTTCTGGATCTTGTATTTGGAAATGATGAGCATACGATTTCGGTATATTGCTATAATTTCTTAAAATATCATCTTGTTCGCTCGATGATTCGCAAATCATTTTCTCTTTGGCAGATTGGGAAGGGGTAGAATCGTCGTCATGTTCATCGTTATCGTGATTACTATGGGAAGGTTCTTCCCTTTTATTTAACGCCGAGTCGCCATTTGAAGATTGACTCGCTAGGGTATGGTCATTAAATTCTTTCGAGGTATTATCGTTACGTTGAGAATTTCGTTTAAGAGTAATTAGTTTTTCGTATAAAAATTGTAACTTTGGTGACTGTTTCCCTACAGTTCTTATCGACTCTACCGTTTCCGAAGATCGAGATGTTATCGGTGTTGTAGACTTTTGTTTACGCTTTTGACATTCTAAATAATATTGATATGGAAAATTTCGTTTTTTCATACAAACCATTTTCCCATGCTCTGCTAATTTCTGTTCGACTAGCCAATCATTGATGTGTACATCTTCCTCCTCTAATGTATCGGTTAAAGTAATTAGCATGGAATTATCCTAAATTATAGAATGGTTGATATTAGTTTTATAAATTAAAAAACGCGTTTTCTTTAAATATGTTGAAAGTTCTAGTGTTACCATTTCGTTAATCCATTGCGGTTCTACCGTTGCGACTAAAGGTATGCTTGATGTTTTAACTGCAAATTGATGAGTTGCTGTGCGGGTCCATTTGGTTGTTTGGTATGGCCTAACGTTATATAACCCGCACGGTATAGCTTGTGCTGGTAGAATAGAAAACATTCTATGCAAATAATATATTTCATTTGGTTGGTATGTTTTCAGTGTGCCATAATCGTAAAACATTACCTGTAATCAATTATTATCAGTAACACAATCTCTACCACGTTAGTTTCACCCAACATTAGTTTATATTACATTAACAAACTTACGGTCACTTGCATGTCTGGCTTTACTGTTTTAATTATTCCTCTATGCCATATATTATTGTAGATGCACGCACAATTTAAGCCCTTCTCTAATATGACAGGTGGTATAACATAATCTTGATGTTTAGTTATATAAAAATTACTGAAAAGAAGAATAAACATTGACTATGCAAATCTATTACATGTTGCACGAGTTTATTTCAGTTGTACATACTGTATGTCGTTCATAAATGTTTTAAACGCCTTTTGCTTTTTTCGAAGCTGTATCCAAAAGAATGTTGGAGTGAATACTTCTACAACAACGACTTCAATGTAAGGTTTTTCCTCGCTTATAAGGTCTGTGACACTTACTTGACCTACACTTTCTCCAATAGTTACTATACCTTCCGGTATCAATTGATTGCACGTACTACGCGTCTGAAAATGTACAAATACATTGCGTATCTCCAAAGTTTATAAAATTCAATTATTTCTAAAATATTAAGGTTAGGTAAAAAAGTGTTGCATACCAGAATCATTGGAAGAGCTTCGTTTTCATCTTCTCTTAGATAGATCTCATGTAATTTTGCAAGGTTACTGGTATCCTGTTTCTCCTTTGAATTACTCGAAGGTATTTGTCTTTTACTATCATAAAGTATAAAATCTCCAGTGTCGTTGATCTGTACGCACTGGAAGATATCAGGCAATTGCGATGCAAACTCTCTAACACTACCGAAACCAAGTTCAGTATAATTTAAAGATAGTTTATATTCTTCTAAGTACTTTTCTGGAAGCTCTGCGCACCAAATACCGTCGAGATTGTTTTGAATCAGTTTCTCCAAACGAAATCTAACTCTACTATTTATAAGATCCTCTGCGTATCTACTTTTAACATGATTTTCTTTCTCTTCATTGAAATTATTATTGTTTAACGCAGCATTATTATTATCATTATAGAAAGTGTACAAACTACTTTTATTAGTTTCCGATCTTGCACTGAATTCTTTGACTTCATTGTTCATAGCACTGCTTTTACATTGGGACTGCGTTGCGCTCACAGAGTCCTTAATAAAATTTGAGGTACTTTTCGTTTTTGCAGGTGATCTCGTAGGACCCATAGTAGACATACTTCTAGGAGGCATGAATTGAAAGTCTTCGTCATCTTGACCAGAGAAATTAATTAAATCCTCTTCTCCGGCTGCAGTCACCAATGGCAATTTTTGATTAAAGCTATGTGGTTTACGTAAAGCCGGAAAAATTCTATTGTTACATAAATACATCTTGTGCGACAACCTGTGCAACTGCTCTTCCATTTCACTCATTGTAATGTTCGTATATGGCATGCAGTCTTGTACTTTTTGAAGAATAAAGTCTTTATTGACGCCATCTGGATGTTCATTAACTATACCAATTATCATCATCAATATATCGGCTGATATATGAAAATTGGAAGGGGCAGTCGTCGGGAAATAATGACTCGGTTTAAACACTTTCCTACCGACTGGATTCTTTTGATCCT
Source organism: Lasioglossum marginatum (assembly GCA_028455795.1). Taxonomy (NCBI): domain Eukaryota; kingdom Metazoa; phylum Arthropoda; class Insecta; order Hymenoptera; family Halictidae; genus Lasioglossum; species Lasioglossum marginatum. Next base: position 2,776,067 of record CM052264.1, on the reverse strand, counting down.
TCTGACCAGACACTAGCTTGCTAATGTGTTTGGACTTGTTCGACGCAATACCTTTTAGGAAAACCATGTTATTCCTGTATTCTATTTGAATCGACTCTGACATACTGTGCAAGAAATTCATTAACGAAGCATATCCTAATTCTTTCCAGGGTATCTCCTCTCCTACCATCTCATGGTAATCTCTACATAAATGGGATAATGCACATCCTCCTTTGTGCGGAACTAGTAACGCTACTATCGTGGTCTGAGTATCCTCACGTTTCTGATGTATTACTTGCATGGTGGAAATTTCTTTCCGAATTTCTTCATATGCGTCCTTGCCGATCCGCGTGACAAATTATTCAGAGCCAGTTCAAACTTCAACACGCAACTTCGGCAAAAAATATATGAATTTTAATATACAATAGCGTGTCGGGCTCTAAACACCGAAGCATGAATGACATACCAAAAAATGTATAAAATCGTTAATTGACGCCTGTATACAATGTTATGCAATTTATTACCGAGTATAAGTGTTGTGTTCTGTCTCACTTACACTCTATCAGCAACTATATTGATTGAAACGTGCTCGAATTCACGGAAACACCATGTGGCAGATTCATATACATAGACGATGTTGCGTACAACGCCAGCAAACTAACCTTACCATGGAACTGGCGATTAGCGATGCAAAGTAAGCGAAATTCGAACCTCTTTGAGTTTCTACGTGTTTGCCGCGCAATGTATCGAACTATCTACGATTCGATAGTTGGAATTAATCGAAGCAAGTATATTTAAATTTAAATTAGATTTTTCCAATTCCGTCGATACGCACAACAATATATGTATCAATTAAAAGGCAAATCCTAAGAATCATATTTCTCGGTTACCAAATAATGTGTGCAGAGAACGAGATAAGATACGAATTCTTGCACTAATATCACAACGCTTTATGTCTTTCTTTTATGTCTCTTAGCGTAATATCGTTAATTTCGAATGATTGTTTAAAAAGAAATAAAAAATATTACGGTAAACACTTTGAAACGTTTAACAAAAACAGCTCTTTCAGGTTATAATCGTAACAAGACTATATTTTTATACTTCGAGCGTCATAAGTATTATCAAAACTCGTGTGCCAAACAATGAGAATCAATAACGCGATGTGGTAAGTTAAAACGACGAAATTAATCGTTCGTGAACCGTTATTGTCGAGGAATACTGTCGTACGGAATTATAATAACTGGACAGCGGATTTTATGCATTTATGGGAAAAATTAGTAGGTGTAATTTAAAACAGTAAAAATATTAGACAAATTTAAAGATACTGTTACATTATTTTCAACCTGTTAAATATATTAAGAAAGGAAATAAACTTCTATTTCACTCCGATTTAAAGATCCGCTGTCTATAATAATAGCACAGAAGTTTTAGATAGAGTACAGAGAGGATTACGCGTGTAATAGGAGAAGAGAGGAAGAAGACGTGAATGATGATCAAATGATTTTCTATTGATCGCAATTTTTCAGATCATATTCGCACGCAAGCGAGCGCGCCAGTGGTCATGATACAGATATCATTGAACTAGAAACACTATCACCGTCGAGTTAGATCTAGGCAAATGATCGCCGAGGGCAGTTTTCCAAACAATGAAGCTCTCAATTTAATTAATGTATAACGCAGTTATCTAAAATAAGTATTTAATCACCGATAGGACAGATGACTAAAACTGATTACCAATCGGAGACGAACTGTTAACTATTATACGATTCTCTTCGTTTAAAAATAATTTCATTATTGGAACGTAGGGCAAAGGTACCAGTTACCGTGCCCCACCCGGTTATCAGATACAAAACAAACTTTTTAGAAATTAATAAAAATCTTCCCCATAAGATATAGAAAACATTAGTTAAAAACACTTATTTCCCGAGACAACGCAATTTTTCGTTTCCGATTATGGAAAATGCTAAGAAACTGTGATACATCAGAGAATAATAAAATATTGATTTTATTGTGCTACGGCATAAAAACAATTAATCAATTAATTTGTTATCAGAAATTCCTTGTGTCCGGTAAATAGGACCAAAACTTCGGATTAAAACTTCGACGAAGAAAAATTTGACGATACAGAAGAAAAAGGTTGATAATCGATCGTTTATCGCAAATAATGCAAAATAAATTACAGAAAAAATGCCTCCAAATTAATAAAAAACTTCCAAATCGTCACTAAATATCCTAAATTACCCTAAGTGTTATATTCAAAGTAATCAATTTACTAAAATTCAATTTTAACAAGATAATAATACGCGTTACCTTTTATCGCTTGAACCTTCGAATTATAATTGGTAATTAAACAATTTCATTGCGATCATTAATCGCATGAAATATTGCTCAATTCTAACATAGACTAGTCGATCGAACAAATGTGATTGGAATCGAGGGGCAGCAATTTTGATCAGTGAAAGATCGAGGCGCGGGCGTAGAAGCGAGAGAGAGAGAGAGAGAGAGAGAGAGAGAGGAGTGAGAGGGAGAGAAAGAAAAAGGGTGGGGGAGAGAGAGAGAGGTCAGAGGAGGCAGGGAACACCCCTGTTTTCAACACGGGAACAAAGTTTGCGTGTCCGTGTGTGGCTGTGACTATATGCGCAGAGTATTCGGGTCTGACGAAGTCGCGCGACGGGCACGGGCAGCATTTATAAGACGGTGATCCAGCAGTCCATGGGCGACAGTCGAGGGTCTTCCTCAATCCGTGGCACCGTTCGAAGCCGTACGATATCGTAAGATCGTGCAGACAAGCGTAAAAATCACTTTGCTCGGGTCGTGTGCTATTGAAAAATAAAGTCTTAGTGTAGTATCCGCCCTCTGTTTGCCATAAAAGATGGCACCGTCGTGCATTGAGGTGATCCTTGTTGGTTTCATTCTTGTCTTACCATTTCTCTACGAGATGAACAGAACCTTTCGTTACTATTTCAAGTTTCTCCTCTATTATGGATACGTGATGATCAATTCGATCACTTTGCTCCCAATCATGATGTTACGTCCACGGAACGTAAAGAACTTTATGTTAGTAATTTACTAACAAATTTTATAAACGCTACTTATGTTCATTTGTTACTTTTCTGCCGTTGTGTGTGTGTGTGTTCTCGCATACTTTGTTTTTGTCAACTGTCTTGTTCCCTTGTTATTCTGCCTGGAAAGATAATGTGGCAGCGAGCAAATTTATTGAACGATGGTGGGTATAGTGTCCCAGCAGCAGTTCCGATACATTGGTGCGCTGATGGTGGTGGTAAATGGTAGTGGTAGTGATGGATGGTGGTGGTTCCGAGTTCCGAGTAACTTTAACCACTTACCCTACGAACTTTCCGTGTAATGTGTCGTTCAAGTTATTAATTAAAACAGATCTCAGAAACGCCTGTCGTTTTCCGAAATGAAATGAAACGCTGTCGATATCTTGTCGATAGCGATCTGCAGGTATTTACCGCGGATTTCGATTCTATTTACAATCTTCAAACGGCAGACATCGGATCCGTGGACGCGGTAACAAGCACAACCGACGTGACAATTAGGAGAAAAGTGTTAACCCATTGACGTTGCAATTACCGCGTCGATGTCGGTTGATTGACATTTAAGAATGTCCTTTTTTTCTTTCAAATTGACGGCGTTGTTCGCGCGATATTTGAATCTACCGCTGACAGGTCTGTTCGGTTTTTTTTTTTACAAGATCTCATTCAATTTGCTATAATCTTTCTCAATTTTTATCTCTAAACCGTCGGCGAATACGCTTACGATTAAACAACATTTTTTACAAATGTATCGTATAGTTTTTATCGAATCAATAATTGTCGAGAAAAACGAGAAATTCATACGCTTGGAAGTAATATCTATCATTTTTCAATAAATTTGTTACTTACGCAAATAACTCTGTTTTTATCGTATCGTTGAATTGTATGCTACTTTTTAAAATGTTTATACGCAATTTATCTTTTAGATTAGCATCGTCTGTATGTTCCTGTCTTACTAATTTCTTGGGAGTCCGTTGGGAGCTCAGAGGAAGGGAGCATTTAGAACAAGATAGAGCATGCATAGTAGTATCAAATCATCAGAGTTCTTTGGATATAATGGGACTGTTCCAAATATGGCCGGTAATGGAGAAATGTACAGTTATAGCGAAAAAGGAGCTTTTCTATGCGTGGCCATTCGGTTTAGCTGCATGGCTTTGCGGCCTGATATTTATAGACAGAATGAACTCGGAGAAGGCCCGCATGGTCATGAATACTGCCACGAACAATATAAAAGATAACAAGGTAATATATTGTGCAGACCATGTTGCGAAGATAAACAAACTGCCTTAAGCAATTATTCGTGTTTACTTTTATGGATTTTCTGTACAGATTAAACTATGGATTTTCCCTGAAGGCACCAGGCACAATACCGGCGAAATCCATCCTTTCAAGAAAGGTGCATTTCATGTTGCCATCGCTTCTCAATTACCTATACTACCAGTTGTATTTTCTTCTTATTACTTTTTATCCTCTAAAGAGAAAAGGTTCGACTCCGGTAAGTCACATATGTATATAATATATGTATTGTATATGTATCTCTAAGAATACTGCAGCAACAATTTTAGATTAGATTTTCAATAATAAATTTATATGTACATGTATATTTCGAAGGTCGAGTTATTATAACATCGTTACCACCAATATCTACAAAAGGTTTGAGTACGGACGACATTGAGCATTTAATGCAGAAGACGCAAAGCGCTATGACGGATGTTTTTCAAACAACCAGCCGCGAAGTGCAACTTTCCAGTAATCCTGTACCATCTTAGAATGAAACGATCATTCCATGGCAATTTGAGTAACAACGCTATCGTTTAAAACTCAATGGTAACTGAGTTTCAGCTTGGAAACCAAAGACTATTTTTCTATGCCTTATGTTCTGATTAGAAATTACAGTTTTGTTTTTATATCGTTAATAAGCATTTTCTGCATATCTAAGATACACTAGCGTCCATAAATCACCGGACACTTACTTATCTTGCAAAATTAAATATATACATATACATGTTTGAATAAATGTCGGAAAAAAGAAATTGAGAAATTGTGGGATGATTATGGACAGTTCTAGAAGCGAAATTGGAAAACAATTACACCATTTAATATAATATAGGTGCTTTAATAACGAAAAATCGTATGCATCCAAATTTGAATAAGTGTCTGATGACTTATGGATGGGAGTGTATATGCAAAGACTATATGGATTAACTTTGTACGGCAATTGCTTCCTTGTTCGCATATCCGTAAATGGTTTCTATTTCTACTCTATTTACATGTATACAATGTACACATATTCCATAACCGACTACCGATTTTTTGCAATACTGTTTTACTTATCTAATTTTATTCCATTTGTAAAGGCTTATCTAAAACTGGTTTGATTCGAATTACATCTTTCTTCATTGTTGGTTTAATGCTTTCAATCTTACGCTAATCGAAATAGGATAACTGCATGTAAATCGCAATGGAACTTTATACGAATTTTGCGAATTTTATACATATGCGAACACAATGTTGCATCACATGACATACTGTAATGTAAACTTTCATTTCCTTTTTGACGCGAATAACAACAAAGTCATGTCACGGAACAACTTTTATATCTTTTTAGGACTTTTATAATTTTTAGGAAGTAACGGCAATCTGAATTTTATCTTCGAATTGTATATACCATCGATCTAAATATATTTTACAAATATTTAAATATTAATGTTCATACGTAGACAGCATTCGTTTAGACAATAAGTTTAGAGAAAAGGAATTTAGCCATAATTATTTTAGTATTTTACGCGAAATGTATTCGTTCATGATATTTTGTACTCGTTCATACATCTATTACATGCTTCCACTCACTAATGCACACGAGTATTGGAAATGAATAAGTTCTGCTTAAATGATTAGTATCATTTGAAACTGTGAGTGTAGTCATTACATTACTTCAATTCACATAGATGAGAATATCAATGTTTAAAAATTCTTTTATTATGTTAACATTATAGATATTTTAATTATATCAATTGGCAGTGTAACATTGAAAAATTTCATTATATATTATTGTATCAATACAATTCACACGCTGTGATAAATTTTAATTTGAGGTATGCTTCTCTAATTGTAATTATATTATTATAGCTGCATAGTTTCTTTATAAATCTACCATTTCCATATGTAGTAAGTAAATTAAGTGTAACGAGCAGTTCTAGTAAGTATTATTGGTAATAGAACGAATTAAGTTGTATTAGATTTTTGTGATTTCAATTGGAAACTGTTACCAAAAGAATGGTTTATAGATTAATAAGATCGACGTACTATTAATGACATAGGTGAATATAATGTAATTCCAATGAAAATATTATTTAAAAATATTCCGATTTATTTCATAAGGTTTTCATGCCAGAACTATGCATTTTCAATGCATGTTCATTTGTTATCATGTATGGTGCCATATATATATAATTATAAAATAAATTTCTCTTTATATATTTCATTTGTACAATTCAATATAAGTTAAAAAATATATAATAGATTTCGCATTTTAATTTAAAATCAAACATTTTATATGTATAGAAAATTATGCTAGTATTTCAAAGCTTACTGTATTCAGTATATGAAAATTACATGTATTTATTATGTGGTCACAATAACAATTTAAAAATCTTCCAAATAGTAAACGCACAATTTTATATAAATATTTCGACGATTGACACATAAGAAATGAAGAAAATCCAATTATACATGTAACTAAAGTAAAACATTTTATAATGACATGACCACAATATACCTTATTTTAAAATTCATTAAATTATCATCTTGTATCAAATGATAAATATTGAAAATTTTTCAATTGTACACATCAAGATCAACACAGGAAAGGTGGAAGTAAAGTAATAGAATTAAGAAGTCATCGTTGTACAACTATTATGATAATTGTATTACTGTTGGGTAGTTATAACATGCCTAGTTAATGTCGCAAGAAATATTACTATAATTCGATCACGGTAATTTGTTGCCTATGTTCGAAATGAAAATAATCGGACCATGCAGTTTGTTTTGTGCATTCTTTATTGTAAGCGGTAATAGCATAGTACACTATAATGTAGCTTACACACTATGAACAAAGAACCAAAAAGTCATTACACGATCTAGAAATGTATGACTTTCTTTTCTTTCTAAATCCTTTAGATACAGCAATATCTATTGAACAATTTGTTAACTATATTATAATTAGTATAAGTAAAATAAACAAATTTTAGTCGATTAATGTTCTTACACATATTGGTAGATACTTGTCTTTACCATAATTAGAATACACAAGAACAAAATAAACTTGTATCAAAACAATATTTATATGCATAGTGTCTTTAAGTCTAAATTAATTCTGTACATTACCACTTTGGGGATGGCTTCAGCAGCTTTAACTAAGCTTCGAAAGTCGCGCATTAAAGATTAAGAATCTGTATCGATTAACGCCATTGTGCTCTTTATTTGCTCTATTGCCTGTTCCAATCAAAACATTCCATCCCCAAAGCGTTAACATCCGATAAATAGTGACCTTAGAATACAGGTAAACATAAAATTAAAGGTCCGATAGACCAGTAGTTGCCTTCTGCTGGCTCTCTGCCCATGCTTTGGCTATTGTTCTCTTCATGTCGTCGTCTCCGTCTAGATACATCTTTTTCATTAAGTTCATTATACTTGCACCAGGATCACCTTCATCACCCATCTCAGGAATCGCAGATGATTTCGATGCTTTTATCCTTTTCTCTACTCCTGTCACATGTAACCATGTTTTTGCTTCTTTCTTAACAAGGGAAACAATAACTAGACCTTTCTTTACTTTGAAACTACTCTTGCTCGGTTCTATCTCTTCGCATAGATTATTGATCAATAAACTATAATTCTTATTATCCAATCCAAGAACACGGAAGTCCAATGACTTTTCAGTGAAATTACATACAACAGATTCTTTGGGCAACTGTTGTATGTTCTCTAAAGTAATGTACAGCTTTACCATTGTGTCCGTTTGATCCCAACCATAATTACTTAATTTAATTTCATATAATTTGGGAGAAGAAGTCACCGTTTCGTTGGATGGTTTTGTACATTCGTTTTTATGACTCTCGAGCAACTTGTTCAAATCCGTTTGCAACTTTCGAATTTCAATACTGAGTACATCTTTCACTTTTTGTCTACTTGCTTGCTGGAGCAATTTGTTCAATTCTTCCACATCCAACTTTAACTGTAACAAAGAAATAGAACGTTCTTGTTATATTTCGTAACGATGTTTCTGACACATGAATTCTTTTTCGTTGTGATAGCTGCCATTTCCAAAAATCAAATAACGCAGCCTTCAAATTTTCGAAAGTTTATTATAACCTATAAATATTTAAAATATTGCGAAATATGTAAATGTCGTACATATAAAGAATTACAGTAATGTTTCTTTATTTAAAAATACAGGTTTGTTTGGATTATGATACGATAAATAATTTCATAAGTGAAAGAAAAATTCTCCATACCTCGTCGGCCTTAGTAGACATAGTTTCTCAAAAATGTGCTAACAAATATAATTCACACAAATCCAACAGCACAGAAGAAACAGAATATTTTCTCAAGTTTTTGTTAATGTAATTTATAACAAGATTAATGCTTTTATGTGAACAAGCGACACCACGCTACGAATTCGTCAACGATCGAGCACTGACTAAACGCATTTTGCGAAACATTACCACAGCACAGCAGTTAGAAATTTCTGGAGAATTCAGTGATAATTTTTGGAAATATTCGTATCCGTTCTGGTCACGATTATTACATTTGAAGATACGAATATTTCATTGAAAAATTCCGTACGTATTTTTTGTTTAGAACTCAATATTTAGCATTAATAAAAACAGTACATTCAAATATATAAATTCAGATAATATCAGAGAGGATATGTGATATCCGTGCGTATTCAAAATACACTTTATCATTCGGTATTGTTCGCTTGAAAGTGAGAGTATGTTGAAATAAAACGAGAACTCTTACGAGTTCGGATAAATGCAATGATTTAACATTGTACGCTTGTTAACTTCTCGCATTTTTTAATTACTAGTTGATGAAATAAAAAGGTTAGAAGATTATTATGATTCCATCTAGCGTTAAACTACGACACTAATCGACTTTGAAATTCTGCCATAGATGGCGCCACCAGTTACTTCTAGTCTCCATGAAGTATGGCGCAGATTGAATGCGCAGTTCAGTCAAAAGAGTAGGGATACCCCCCAGTTTGTTTGAATCGTGATTGGTTTGTTTAAATTCTAACCACTAACGAATGTTTATTGTTGTTGCAAGCTGTGTGCATAGAAAGATTATGTTGGAATATTTATCGATATGAATAACTGTAGTTTATCGGATGCGTCGCATTCGAAAATGCCATTGAATCATGATACAGCAGTTCAAAAACGTCGATCTTCTGTTTTCTACAGTCGTGTAATTGCTTTTGACCAGTATGAAGGTTAGTGATCATATTTATATTTACATTTTCTGTGTATCGTCTCGACAAGACTTTTTGCAGCAATAGTTAAAAGTTTGTATGACAGTGAAATCATAGTTTCTAACCAAAAATGCACAACTTGCAGAAGATGAAAAGTCTCTGGATAATAATGACGTAAAGGCGTGTATATCTGAAACACCACAAGTGGAAGCGTTTGACTTGAAACAATACATATGTAGCCTTAAAAATGAGAGGACAGAGTGGCTGAGGACGCTGAAACAAAGGAGAACTGAACGCAAGAGCTTGACAAAACAAAAGTTGCGTTTAGAAAATGAAGGGCAACCTGTCGATTTGACTGCTCTGACAGATTCTGAGAAAGCTTTCGTTGTGGCCCGCCCAAATTATCAGAATATCTGCAAAAAGAATAAAAAGTTAAGAGAAATAACGTCGAAAGTATTGATACTGAATCAGATGGTGTACAAATTAAATCAGAGATTTATTTTCAAAATGGAGAAAAGACTTGGTAAAGTTACAGGAAAGATTATTGAGATGTCTGAATCATGACATACACACTGTAATGTTGCTGGTACAATGCTTATGATAAAATTAAATATTTACATTATATGGACATTCTACTTTTATTGTAAGATTAAAGTAAATATACTTGTAAGTGACAGAAAAACAAAAACGTTTATCATTGTATAGAAACAGTAAGTATGTGTAAATTATAGGATAATGTAAAGAAGAACAGTATGTAGTCCTTAATTATTTAAAACCAATTTTTCCTTTTTGATCCAACAAATTCATGGCATTGTCATTGAATCGATAATGATATATTCGTATCGAAGCAAACCTGTGTTTCAATCCTGATCGCATTAAAACGATTAATGTTTTAAATAATGTAAAATAGAATACAGAAACCAGTAGAGTTGTCATCTGTGCAAGTAAAAACTCTTTCGCCTAGCGATCTTTCTCTCTTTTTGAGATAAATACTCTTTCCTCGAGGTACTACTGTGTAATTCAAGTATATGATTTATTTTTCTGACGATCTCCTCGCCGGTTATTGAATCCGCCTCGAATTCATGACTTTTGAATTGTCCGGACGACACTGCTCGAAAATATTTATTTATTAGTCAAGTTTTGTGTAGGTGTGAAACTTGTTATACATATAGTATAGCAAAAGTATACCTAAAATATTTTCGGAAGTAGAAGAATGTGGAGTATAAACTAACGTAAAAATTATCTTTGATCCCTTCGTTTCCGTGATTTCACACCAGGCAATATTGTCTATTTGGTAGCTAACTGCGCGTTGCCTGTTCCAAAATCGTCCAGCACCTTTACCAGTTATTATCGGATTGATTTCGATTTTTTCACCTGAGATACCTAGGTAGATTTCAGTCTTTGTTCTGACTTTATTAATTATGTATACCCTGTAGAAAGGAGATACAAGAATTAATTTTATGAAACACGATTGTATATCAGCGATGCATATTAGAATGAAAAATATGCCTGTATGATTGGTATAATGGAGCTTCCATGGCAGTGGTGTGACCTTCCATTTTTGCCAAATCTTCGGCAACTTCTTGTTGTTCTTTGTTCTGTCTCTCTATAAAGCTTTCCTCGTCGATCGTTTCGATACGAGTGATCATATTGTGTCTCGCACGGTCGCTCGCTTTCATTTCCGTGAGACCGAGCGTGGTAAACTCAAATTTAGAAATAGTTTCCCTCGGATCAAGGCATGGTAAGTCCCAATCAACTTCGCCGTCGTCTTCGGTGAAATATAAGCCGTACCTCGTGATGTCGTCCCTGGAAACGTTCGACTATCAAAATATTTCCAGCAACAGATCTATATACGAGACCGAAGCGATTCACACTTTAAAGGATGATCCGGATGTTCGTTCGCGTATTTGTAACAAATTAATCCAATGAATTCCAATACTTTCGCTGTAGCGACTACGATTACTTGTAAAGGGTACATTCTGTGTTCTTTTGGTAGCATACACATGAAAATCCTGTACTTTCTGATAGGGATATCGACTTGCGCCTGTGTACAGATTTCATTTAAACAGGAATACCTAAATGTTATTGTTACACAACTTGATATGATACATCGATACGTACGCTACCATCGAATTTAGCGTATTCCATAAATGGGTTTTGCGGCAAGTTCGGACATTTCTCGAGCTGTTCGGATAAAAGAGAATGCCTTTTAGTACCCTGGCCAGTCTTTTTACGAAAGTCTTTCCTTTGAAATAGCTCCGATTGCTCGGTAAGAGATATTGCAGGATTGTTCTCCCACTTTACAGTGACTTTGGCAGCCTTCTTTTTCTCGAGGTCCATTTTCTCCAGTCTTTTAGCAGTATTAGACCGTTCTCTGTGACTGTATTCTATATCTACGGTAATATTAAAATTACATCGATAATTATGTTACGCTGGAATAGGAATGATAATCTGTTGGAAAAAGTTACCCATCTGTACATCATAAGACTCGCCGAGGCCATCTAAATCTTCGTCGTCGCTTGACTCCATGCCAGGATAACAGTGTAACGTGCCATTCGATTTTAATTGTTTAGGGATATCCTCTCCGACCATCACTATCTCGCACTGGCCTTAAATCGTATCGTGTAAAATTTTTAATAAATGATACGCGCTTTTCCCCGTTGAGCATCCTGACGTGTAACCTTAATAAGACGTGGGATGTACCTGTGTTGTCTGTCAGTAAAAAACTATCTCGGATGTGCGACAGGAGCCAGTGGTCATTGTCGTATAAAGCCATTCTATTTTTACTCGGGTATTTTTTATACTGTAAAAACTTGGGGTAACTATTGTTTAAACGAACGTTTGCTTCAGTCTTATTTCGATCTTGATGTGTAAACACGTCGGTTATGCCTGTCGCAGACAGATGGCTCCACAGGGGCACCGAACTGTTAATTCGAATACTGTTAATTCGAGTCGTCAAACGTTTAAAAATTCATGCGGGAAAACATTCTAAGATCCAGAAATTTCTTTTTACCGAGAATTTCGAAAAAAATTCTCGTCTCGCACACCTCTAGAAATTAGCATAGAGTCATAGGAAGATGGGTCAGGGTGAGTCCCAAAGGAAGAGGGAATGGTTTCTGGGTCCTCCAAGGACCTGAAGAGGTCTTTCTGGAGCTGACAGGGTTCGGACCGCCTGGACTCCTCCGAACTCCCGGAAATAGTGGTATGTATTATTATAGGTATAATTAGGCTTGGTAAACATTCCCAAAGAAGAATATATTGTATGAAGATATATATATATTTTCTGACGTGACTTTTTTTCCTCCTAAAAAGGCCATTCGATACACTGTGGAGCAGTTCAAACAAAACGCATCAAATTGAAAATACAGAACAAAAATGAGACGATTTCGATATAGCCTCGCGGCTTCGTTTCGTTTTTTTTATCTACTGTTACCATATTTATTTTCCTTTATTGGTAACTATCGGGTTATATCTTGAGCTATATGTATATAGCGATCGTTGGTGTACTCACTGTATGTACACGGCAACGTACGACGTATACGTAGCGGTAGTTTTGCCACGTTTACCATGCTAATGGAAAACCTTATTGTCCGTTGGAATGAAAGCGAAACAGCGCTCGCGATCAAACTTTTCATTATTTATGAATTTCGCCGAGAACCCTCTTCTTCCCCGAGGATCCGGGTTTTATCGATAATTTCCTGCCTGGGAGAAGAGCTCCGAGGTGAAGGAAATCTTCAAAGAATAACACTGGTTATGAATTTCAAAACAGAGTCCTATTTTGATCTTCACCGTTTAATTGATCGTCATCCGTCTCCCGTGTTAATTTGACACAGTTTTCCCGAAGTAAGTTGTAATGTTCTGTTATTTGTAGATAAATTTGCCCGAAGCTTCGTGACTTTTACTTTTTTTAATGCGAAACAGATACCTCTGAGAAAGAGTCAAAATAACTGTTTACCTTATTATTTCATCGATCTTTTACCACTGTGTCAATTAGACACCGGACAGTCCAGTGAAATGAGGGACGGATGTGAGGGTTAATAGCGCTTCTATTCGTCGGCTAGTTATCTGCCAATGGGAAGTAGAGTTCGCTGCTTGAAAGCATTTTTTCACGTATGCAGCTAACGAAATCGTTTTTGTCTCCGAATCCGGTGTACTTTTGCAATCACCACAACGGCGGTCAGGCCAAGTACAAGATGGATTACGTTTTTCACTTTCCGTTCGTTCTTGGACGGTCTTCTCTAGCCGTATCCAAGCTGCGGAATTAATATGTCGGGTGTTCGCGTTCGGGTAGCATTTCATTTGTCCCTCGGCGATCCCGGGTTGCCGGCTGCATACGTACCTGCGTGCATATTACGCGAACTCTCTCGTATGCGCTTCCAGCGTTCATTTGGATCGGAGCTTCCCAATTTTATGAATTTCTAGGACGCCCGACGATCTCGACGGTCCGTTCTATTACAGCGGCTAACGAGCAGAGCTGTTCCGTAGCTTCGCTTGCCGGTTGGGAACCGCTGTTTTCCAATAAAAATTCACACGGACGAACACGGACGAGGTGGATGCACGGCGCGGACGTTAACACGTGTATCCGGCATCCATCAAGCTGGCCTCGGGCGCGCGATGGCGGAAACGGAATTCCAAAGTAATACGAAGAACCCTCGTTGTCGCGACGGATCTCGTTGGCGTCGGCGGCCGACGACGGCGAAACTCCGACGTGCACCGTAATAACCGGGTTATGCTACAAAGCCGACAATTAACCGACCAGTCAGCCACCGCTATTCGTCATCCTCCTGGTTGGCCCAGGATGCCAGCGTTCAAAGTATCGCGGAAATTTCCGGGCCCGAGAAATTCCCCGACCGTGGAATCGACTGTTCGCCAACGCCAGCTACGGAGAAACAGTTCGACCAACGATCGCTTTGAAAGAGGAAAACAATTTCGAAACTCGGTTCGAACGCCGCGAACAAGATTGCGACGATTTCGCGGACTTTCCGAGAAATTGCGAATTTTACGCGTCTTCGATCGTTCCCGGCTCGGCTGAACGGACTCGACGAGCGAAACTTGGGAACCACTGAATCGAATGGGCCCCGCGTGAGGGAAATCTGCCTTATGCACATCCTGCCCCTTCGCTGGAGAGGGATTATGTTGAGCTCCCCCTTACGGGCTGTACCACCTAAACCCTCACGGCTGTACCTAGTGTGGACCCAGGAATTCTATTCGAACCAGAGTTGTGCTAATTTAAATATATTGTAGTTGAATTACGTAATTTATTTACATTGTGTTTCATATACACAGTATTTGAATTACATTGTAATTATAATTCGTGAAGTAATTCAATTGTAATTCAACACAACTCTGGTCCCAGGAGACTAGGCTCCCTTATACAGGAACACGTCAACGCAATGCAGAATGGACCTGTACGATTTCTTAGGAATTTTCAATAATTTTGATCCTTCCACTTGCGCAGACACGCACATAAACGCTTAGCAATATTATTGCTGTGTAAAAGATCAAAAATTTTAAAAATTTCTAAGATGCAGTAAGCATCTGCTGATTTTGCTCCGAGGATCAAGATTTTGATGGTTTCTTCGGATCGGCTAATGGCGGACGGGACGAGACGAAGTTTGCGATAGGAACAGGGGGGCGCGCAAGCCTGGTAAACTGCATTCCTCGAGAGGGAGGGAGGAATGTTCGCGCTTGCAATGGGATGTAACGAGAGAAAAGAACCAGGCTCCGGTTCAGTGGACACTGAAAGGTGTCGGAAGTCCAATAACGAAGAAGGGAACAAGGTGAAAGGCAGTGCGTTTTAGAATTTCCTTTCGAAGACGTCTGGCGTGGCTGAAGAATGGAAAAAATACAAGCGTCCGAGTGCGAAAAAAAAGAGAGAAAGACGGCTGCGAGGAAGAGATCGAGAGACATGTTTCATTGGAGAAAACGAGCCGAGGCCGTGCTTAGCCTCGGTAGGCAGCCGCAGAGGGAACGGGTAACCCAGGTGTGCGACGCATCGTGCAACATTGCAAGGATATCGCATACACATCGACCGTATCGCAAGCAACATGCATCGATACACGCCTTGAGATTTTGATATTACGATTCCCGGGTGGTCAACAATTTCGGAAATATTGTAGCGGACTTCAAATATTCCTACAAAGAATCTCCAAATTAATTAACAGTTTGCCCCCATTTCTGAGAGACGAAATTTCATTCTTTGTTAGATGGAATTTTTAAGACTGCCAAGTTGTCAGTCAAAGTAATTAAAAGAAGAAATTCAAAGTTCGCTTAACGGATCTGACCGAATATAACGACGCGACGGGTTGAATAAATGTCTCCGTTATTTCAGTGTTCGTGAAATTAAGCAAGGAAACGGGAATTCACGCAAAGCTCCTTAGGCCAGTAATTAAAGACAAAGAAAAGCGACTCGATTTGTCTTTCGATGTAATCGGATGATCAGGAAGAAGCAAGCAAGACGGAACGACGAGTCGCGGCGCGGCGCAGAGGCAGGTGGGGAAGCTTGGAAAACCCATAGGCTGTGAAACAGGTGAATTGGAGACAATATGCAACGCTACCGGCTTTCCAGGTGAAACCATCCGTCTACTAGTACGATCTCCTTTGTCGCGCCTTGGGGCTATACGCGCGATTGTTCTTTCTCTTTCCATCCTTTCTTACCGATCTTCTTGCATTCCGTTCTCTCTCCTCCTCTTGTCCTTCCGTGATTTTTTCTCGTTCTCGCGGATATCATTCTCTCTTTCCCCGGTCTCTATTTGTCAGTCTTTCTTTGCGCTGGTCTCCTTTTCTCGCTCCTCTCCGACGACTTCATCCCTCCCACGACTCTCTTCTCTCTCTCTCTCTCTCATCCTTTCCTCTCTCCCTCTTTTGAGTCTCCTATCTCCAGCTCTTTGCCGTTTGTTCCTGTCCCCTGGCCCGCTCCATAATAACGAGAATCCCATTCAAAGTACAATAGCCGGTCATAAATTATCCTGGAACGGTAGCATTAGATCCTGTTGGATTCACCCTTTATACAAACCTGGCGTACGCTCGCTTAATTGAGCATCCTCGATAACGCCGCGCGATTCGGTATATCAGGCGCTAAATTTTCGGCGTGCACTTGGAAAATTACCGGCGGGTCCGCGAGTTCGCCGATATAGATCCGTGCCGATTTTCCGGAGGAAATTCGCCTCCTTTCTCGGCCGATTCGAACCATATGGATCGACCTCTCGCGATTATCTTCCGGAGATTTCGCGAAAGAAAAGCGCGCGCGCGCGACCGATCGATCCGGAAAATAAAAATGGACGGGATAGTAGAACCGAGCGTGAGACACAGGAGATTAAAAGCGAGCCGATTTCGGTGGCTAATTACGAACGAAATCCGGCTCTAATTGTCCCGGCGATAATTCGAGGCCGGCCGCGTAAAACGATCCGCTCCGAGCAGGATGGAATGCGACAGCGAGGTATCGATTTTCCCGTTTCCGATCCAGCGACGTGGGCTTTACGTGAAATTAATGCCCCGCCGTGTAAAAGCATCACGGCCAGCGCCGATTATTCTTTGCCGCGTGATATTAACGCGCACCCAGCCGTTCGCTGCCATCGTCGGCTTCCCGCCTCTCGACTGGTTCGTTCGATCTCTCGATTGCTCTCGGTCTATCGTCGCTCTCTCAAACGACTTCAATCGTTTTTTAACTCGCTGAAAGATGCTCGCGGTGCATATCATTTCGGTCGGTTTCATTGTCATCGCAACCGCGAACGCCGCTCCTCATTGTTCTCCGCGGCCGATCGATCCCCGTCGATTCTGAAAAGGAAGTATAGTGCTTTCCCCGACGGTTTCCAATCTCGCCCTACGGGGCTTATACCATAATGTACAAAGGTTCCGATTAAAACGGTTGCGAACAACTTTTATTCCGAATAACTGCTATAAAGACCTGTCTGCCATCTGTTTCGGTTCTTATTTTGCTCTCTCCATCGTTCTAAAGGTTCTTTATCACCGAATCTACGTTATCGGAATTTTCAAGTCCTGGTCGGAACACTTCGGAAACGCTAACGAACCCGTTGCCGTCGACATTGGCTGTCTCTTCTCTGTGATAATGTCTGAAATTCGACATCGACCAGTTACTCGCTCCGTTTTAGAGCGTGCCAAAGCTCGCGGGGAAAGAGAGAGCCCGAGGAGATCGGAACACAAACAAAATTCGGATTCGCGCGGAAACTTTCGAATCGAATTCTGGTGAAATTCTTGGTAGGGGATCGTCTGTGAAAGCAAAGCACAGACTTTTCGTTTTCGAGGATCCTTTACCGGAACACCTCCCTCTCGTAACCGATCCATCCCATTTCGAGTTCCCCTCGTCCCCGTCTCATCTTCTCAAAGTTCACAACAAATGGCGACAAACGACTCTCTGCCGACGTTAGATAGCCTTAATCGTGCTCTCGTGCTCGTCATCGATCGCCGGCTACAGTGTGGGAATCGATTTATGACTGTGCGGGCATCACGACCTAAACGATACGATCTACCCAAGGCCACTTGTTTCGCGAAAGACATCCATGTCGGATTTGTGTCCCCACTCTTCCCCTTCTACGATGCGGCCCGGTCACGTGACGCGTATCGTATTGGCAGAGAGAGGTTAATTTTTTCAACGAGAAAGTAAGGGATTTTTGTTTTATTGATACGTGTGAACGAATACGAAGACACTAATATAAATAAGATCCGCCTGATCGAAAACGCGCGGTTTCCGACGTGTCTGAACGGGGTCTAACTCGCATTCGATTTGTCTCTGTGCTTATTTTTTAGCGAAACGGACGCGGTCGATTTCGATCGTCAAAGTATTTCGATGCACGAGCGTGAGAACACTTGATTTTGATACGCGTAGCAGTTCGCGTGTGAACTTTGTTATCGACGTTATTAGCCTTTCGACGATGAGCGAATTCAAATAGACTGGGGACGTTTATCGAATTTCCCGTTTACGGATTATTTCATCGAAACTAGAACGAGAAGATTGCCGTCGCTGTTCGATCATCGAGAACACGATTATAGAATGCCATGATAAAAGAGAACCCAGACCCGGGTAAATAGAAACATAAATTCACGTCCGACGTCGAAGCTTAATGAAATTAGCCGGGGTGAGGTCGGTGCATTATTTTCGTCGCGGCTCTGCGTTGTTCGAGCGAATTAGGTAGGACGGAATGAAGCGTTTCTATCCAGGAAAGCGATCCCGTTCGGTTCCGAGGAAACGATCGCGTCTCCCCCGACGTTCGATCCGTTCGATCGCGGACGCGTGACTCGCTTTGGAAAAACGTGGCCGTCGTAGCCGTTGCAACGCGCGTTGCAGACTGCAGGCAACCCGCAGGAATTCCGACGGTGTGCAACGGCCGATAATTACGTCGACGGTCGTTGATATCACCGCCGGTGCTATTCCGCTGCGCAACGGCGACATGATTTGATAACGGTATTCCGCTCACGGTTTTCTGTTTGCAGATATCTCGGCCATTCCTATTTGCCCGATTTTACAATACGTTCGCCGCGCAATATTCCCGCCGCGCCGCGGCTGCTTCGTGTCGAAACGTGAATCACGTTCGACGGCAAATACTTTTATTAAAGATTATTTATCGTTCGAGCGGGCCCGCGTACTCCCGGGAACGTAAATCGCGCAACACGCCGCGCTGCGGTACTCGAACTGAGCCGAAAGCGCGACAACAGTCATTTGTCGCTTTTAATATTTTACACTCTGCCAGACAGTCTCCCGAGCATCCCTTCCTTGTAAATGTGCAACGTCGTCTTGGGCGGATCTTTCTCTTAATGTCGTCCCCGTTGTCTTGCAGGTTCGCCTGCTCTCGTTCCAGCGCGAGAGACGGAAGTAATTTTCCCTAGAACCCTGGAGAAAGTCTCCCTAATATCTATGATTTTTAATCTCTTGCGCGGAATAATGAAATCGTTGTGTAGCAATGTCATTCCTTATCTGGAATTGACTCGAATTGAAGGGAAGAAGTTACCCTCTCTCTCCCTCTCTCTCTCTGACGACTCTGACATAGATACCCAGCTTCCTGTTTTTCGCTCAACACAAACATTCCAACATCTTCGACAAACTAATGATTTCACTGTTGACTCATCCTCGACTTTTGTGTTCCGAGATATCTTCGAAAACATCCTACATGTTTCATGTCTTACAAACGAAACTATCTTGTGGGAGCGATTGTGATTTCATACCGGCTCAGCGAACGAATATGTAAATCTTTTCAGGATCGTTGGCACGCGACGACGTATTTCCGAATAATCTCAGGCTGGAAGAAAAGAAGGAAGATACGCAACGACACGCGTTTTTCCTGCTCCCCTGTTTACTTTCGTTCTCGTAGTCCTCTTTCCGCTCGCGTCACGCTTTGACGTCGCGACGCACGGTTTCTCGAAGGTTTCGGTGATTTGTTTGAACCGGATAATAAAATACAAAGGCCGTGTGTTTGCACACTTTCCGCGCAACAACTTTATTGGCTGTTATCGGAGAAGATAATCGCATTGCCTTTCATCTTCTCGCGCTGTGTCGCGGCGCCAGTTTCCCCTCTCTCCTCATCCCTCTCGCGCCGACGATTCTTTTGTCGCGTTCTCCGCGTGTCGGAAGCGACGCACGGATTTTCAAATATTCATATTCCTTCTGTCGGCGGGGATTGTCTTCGACCAGCGGATCGTCGTCTCCGGTCTCCGAGATTCCCGCTTTTTCGCTCGATTCCGAGAGTTACGTCGACTCGCGGCGCGTTCAGATCAAACGAACAAATGTTCCCCGACAAAATTTCAATGGAAACAAGCATTCTTGTCGTTCGTATTCGTCGAGGCTCAATTTACATTCGTTCCGTGCCGCGAGTGCGAATTTTTTCACGAATTTGTTCGTTCGATCGAAACGTACCATAACACGGTGCATTCGAAATGTTTCCGAGGCGGTTCCACCGCATTTCAAATTTCGATTTTCAGTTGTTTGTCGTTGTAAGGAATAGGGAAAAGGTTCGCGTTAATTGGACCACCTGGCGAAACGTCGATCACGCTACTCGTACGTCTGGAAAATATTCAATTCTGACGGTTTCTCGATGCAGCGTGTATATTGCCGGTTAATTCTCGCTGGAAGCGTCCCGAGCGAATTTCCCCAGGGATTCGTGCGCTTTTTCCCATTGGGATTCTTCAAATAATAATGCTTTCGTCGTCGCTGCGTCGAATTCTTTCCCGTCGGCGCATCAATTATGCAATGATGCAGACGGATGCGCATTCAGACACCTACGCTCTCAAGTGGCGAACGTCGCGGAGGAAATAAATCGACAGTAAATGGCGTCCGCGATTTATTTGAGCGCGAGAGCCGAAAAGAGGCGGTGCGAGCCGCGATAACGAATGGGATAATAATTGAAATTAGGAGGGAGGCGGCCGAGAGCCTGATACGCCGACAAGACCGGCCAGCTGGCAATTAAACCGTGACGTATCGCCACTGTTATCTCCGCCTTAAACCAATTTCGCGAACCATCAAATACGATTCTTCCTGCTGCCGTCGTCGTCTTCGTCGTCGTCGCACACGTCCCTAAGCGTCTCTCAATTCAAACAGTCAACCTAAATACCCCGCGGAATTAATGGAGTGAAAGACCCAAGCCAATTATTTTCGTAACGAGCTACGCTCACTGAAATATAAGAGCATTTACCGCTCGTACAAGATCGAGTCGTGATACAGATTTTTTCAAACAGGGCCTGCTGATTAATTATTATTATTATTGCTTTATTTCAGCCTTACAGCTAAGAAATGTGACTTGGTTTACGATACCCTAGCTTTACAGATCTATCTTATTTACACATTCGGTTCATTCCTACTCTCTCCATTCCTACTCTGACCTACTCTATTTTTAACCTAACTATCGCACCCTTTTCTATTTCCTAAAATTTGTTTTTAGTTTGGTAGATTTATTCGACTTCTCAAGCCACGCTTCGACATTTCTGACCTGATGATTAATTACATATGTATATTGTTTCCACCGTGTTTCTATTTTCTCGGTTCGCTTGACCCACTGTCTCGTGTCTCTATATTTTATCTAAAATTTACGAATAATTAAAATTTAAGAATATCTTATCGTTAAATGTCCGTCGGTGGTTTTGGATTATTCCAAGTGAAACTCGGTTTCTCGCCGTTTGAAGTGAACTCCTCGGAAATAGCAGGTAATAGTTTCTTGAAGAAGCGTATTCATCGTAGATAGAGAGAGGAGGTTCCGGAAAAGTAATCGCCTCGACTGATACAGGTGTATAGATCATTGTCGCATACAGAAGCGAGTCGGCGGCCCCAGGGAGTAGACACCCTGTGTCTGACAAACGATCGCGGTATTCAGACGTCGATCTCTGTCAAGATCCGAGTCGGGGCGCGTTTTCCTCGGCTCGGTCTTGCCACTACGCTGCGCTGCGCTGTGGAAATTTTAATCGTGGACCAGTTCATCTTCCTTCTTTCTTTTTGTCTCCGCTCGTCGATAATTCGTTTAAGCGAACTCGAGCAGCGTGTCTTGAAGACCGATCGTTCGATTTACTGGAGTGTTTCGTCGCCCGGTTTTCACCTTCTCCGCACCTGAATGAGGAATCCAGCAAGGTGAGCTCGGCCGGGCAGCTCCTGTGTCAATTCTTGTTGTTATCGATTGCTGAATGATGCTTCTCACCTGCAACACCGTTGTAACGTGGTTAGCGCTTGAATTATTTAAATAAATTAAGAAGGAAAATTTATTAAACTGTAAAAATTACGAATAATGCTCTGTTGTCTAATTATTATGTACGATGGTTCTAAGATGAAATTATGAGTAGGCCGCGGATGTTTATGAATGTTCCAATTTTTGTCAAAGGGACAAAGGGACAAAGGGACAGCCTTTGCAGATCGAAAACAAATGAAAATTGTACAAAATTATATCGAATTTTATGTCCTAGCCTTTTCTGAACATTTCCATAAGCCATAAGTGCATAAAGATCCGCAGTCTAATTATAAGATTTGACGGACCAGTGTCCCAGGCGAGGAGCATTAGTTAGCAATCAATAGCAGCAGGAATTGATGGCCGTTCGTTCGTGCTTGCCTTGCGGAATAATTTTTTCTTGGCCGCGTATTTGTCTTCGTAGCGGTCGAGATATTCGACAGCGCCTTTCGAAATTTGTCTCGATCGAGGGTCGAAGGTGTTCGATATCGTCCGCGCGAATTGCCGCGACCCGGCAAAGTCCACGGAGAGTTCGCGCGTCGATATCTAGATTCTCGTGATTGCCTCGACCGTTTAGGCGACCATTGCACCTTTCCTGTCCCCGTTTATCGGCGTCCACGGCACCGCGGGAATCTTATCTTTCTCCGCTTTTGCCTTTCAAGGAAATATTACGTCGGGTGTCGCGAACGTCCACGGCTTTTTTATTCTCCGCGTACCCGCCGCGCCGAGTCAAAGACCTTCTCACACACAGCCGGAATAGAACTGTCTCGATTTTATCGAACGGATTTATCGTCCGTATTAACCTTCGGTTCTACGAGGGACGAGCGTGCTCTCTGTCCGACACCCTCTCGCGTTAACGCGAATCGTAAATTGCGATCTAGGCGCCGTAGATCGTTCCTCGCTGCCTTTTTCTAAAGCGGACCTATTAATCCGAGCTCCGACGAGCGGTCTCTCCATAAAAATTACCATACTGATTAACTCTCGCGATTTCTTTCACGGTTACGATCAGCAGAGAACTTCTTTGTCGGTAACCCTTTCTACTGAAACGAGTCCCCGAGTTCTTCATGCCAAGCAGGCAGTGGCGATCAAAACGTTTAATAATAACTAGATTGTGGTTTTGTATGCAAAATAAAAATTGTTTGGCCTTTCCCTTATGGCTCTGGCGATTGTGTTCGTTGGTTTCATTATCTCGTGAAATCGAGCACGTGATCTCGAGCGTCGTGCCGATCTCGAATGGGATAGGCCGTAAGCAATCGGAGACTCGTCTCCTCCGTATTTTGGTTTGCGCCCTCGCAGCTCCTTCCGGTTTCTTTGTTTCGTGCCGGTCGAGTTTCCCGCGACACGGCGAGGGAAAATTTCGCTCGCTAATTAACAATCTCGTTATCTTCGCGGGTGATTGCACGCACCGAAGCGCTCGACATTAATTTGGCGTGACGCGCCGCTTCCATGGAGCACCGTTTTCCTCCTGCTTGATTTCCTCCGCTTATCGTACCCTTCCCCCACTTTTACCGCCTGTTTTATTCCCGGCACCGATTGTCTCCCTCTCTCCCTTCTGTCCGGACCGAAGAAAAATAATTGCACTTGCCGAGTGAACCGGAAGGAACGATAACGATACCGTCTAACGATCCGGCAAAGTGACGCAGCGAACATAAACTCGCGACAGGAATGAAAATTAGCTCTCGTTTCCCAGTGTCGTTCTTTACTCGCTCCCCTCGGAGTGACCTTTTCGTATTTTATTCGAGGTTGCAGTCTCGCGACTATTCTTGCCAGGATCCGGTGCATCACACGACCACTTGCTCCGCAATAACGAATCACACTCGTGGCGGACATTTTTAACAGAATTGAAAATTCAACAAGAATATTTTAAAGGAACTTCTACGCCTTGGGTGTGGCATATCGAGTTAACTAATTTAACTCTAATACTTCCAACATTTCTCTTTATTAACTCGTCGTATAGCTCGCAACTCGCAATTTCACTCGCTCTCGACTCTCACACTTCTGACTTCACAGCCTTTGCATTCGTTCCTTTTATCCATTTTCATTCCTCCTCTCTTGCGCTCTCATTCTTTCACTAATTCACATAATTTCTGTTATCGATGTATCGATAAATGTTTTGTTGGTAAACGAAATTATCGATAACATATTATCGATAATTGATACCCTCATCGGTAGGCCCAAACAGACTTCCTTTCACGCAGGAACCAAATACGTTGTCGCCACGATGTCGCGTCCACAATCATTCTAAACATTCACGCTATTAATTTCTTTTAAACCAAATTGGAATTCCATTCTTCAAAGATATGAATCGAAGATGAAACGATTGTTATCCTGGATCAAAATGGACGACTGCTTCTTCATCCCGAGCCGACATCGACCGTAACAAAACGCCGCCGGGACGCACTTGAATATCGCTCCACGTATTTTTCCTTCGTTTTTACTGTAAGCAATTTTCTAATTGGCCAGCGGAATTTCTCCGTTGATCTAATTCCCGTAAAATAACCCACGAAACAGGCTACCCCTCCTAACTCAATTTCCATAAAATAATCTGCGAAACGGGTTACGGTAGCCGATCTAATTTTTCCATGAAATAATCTTCCGAAGTGCACGGTTTTGTCCAGCCGTAACGGCCTGTTTGACACGGTATAGTTTGTCGTCGACGCGATGGGGCCGATTGCGTCGCTTATTATCGATGCCATTAACGTTCCCTGAAATTCGCGGAGCTGATTGCTTTTCTTCGGCGAGAGCGCGCCGTCTTTTAATCTTATTAACTTCCATCGATTTCTCGTCAAGCCCGGCGAGAGGAGCTCCGGAGGTACGTTAACGGGAACGCGGAGACAGGCGAGAAAGGTGACACGCGCAGCTAGCGGAAACGTTTCGATCGTATTGCCACCCCGTTGCCGATTCCCGGTTGCCGCACGCCGGTTCGATCGCCGTTTAAACAAGTAAATCGTACATCCGGATAGACCGTAAATTTAGGTAGCGCTTACCAGCCAAATACACGCGAGCTGCCGTGTACCACTGGAACGGGCGATAACGCAAAATATCTTTACCCCCTTCCCGATCTTAGACCCGGAACGATTTCTCGAATCGCTTCCTGAAAACCTGATCTACCGTCGGACCTTCTAAATTTCTAACTCGTCGAGCCCTACGCGCACATATGGCTCTCTCCCGATTTCTTTTCTGGTTTACTTATTCACAGGGATAGAAAGAGTCGTGGACCTTCTCTTCGGGGACGACGATGGATTGTCAGTCTGCTTCCGTATGGTCGACGTTCTACGATCAAATTGTTATAATCTCTCGATGAATCAGACAATTTTGGTATTTTGCCTAGCTATCTTGAAATTTTGGAAAGCGAACAATAATGCATGAAAATCTCAGAGTGACCACTAGAAATTGCTGTACCATTATTCACAATATTGTTTACAATATTAAGTAGGTTGATATCTGATCAATTACTACACATTGAGGTATTATATAAATTTCATATCCATAAAATGAAAAGAATCGTATACAATGGAATTATTCTAGGTTCGAGGAAATGTTTAATTTTCAAGTTAAAATAGCTCGTTAATAATCTAATATTCTGTAATCAATTTAGAAATGTTCTTCAGCAATTTTTCGTTGTCCAGTTTTGATTGTCAAAATATTTCAATAAATGCAACGTTCTTTCCTCGTGAAATATTGGGACGGTTTAGCAGAAGACTCCATTGAAAAGATTTGGTTTCGACGAACAACAAGCAAGTTGAGGAAAGTGCGTGAGGTCAAGAGAAGTTCCGAGCACGCGAGACAAGGCCGAGTACACGCGTTCCAGGAAACGGAAACGGTTCTCTTGGAAAGTTTGGCCGGACTTTGATCGTTCCGCGGCGATATTCCTCTCGCGGATAAATTCGAAACTTTTTCTGTCACCCGCAATTCCTTTCTCGTTTATTCGTTGTTCCAGCAGCGTCCAATCTCCCGGTAAAATCTTTCGTTTTTTTTTCGTTTCTCGACTCGTAATCGTTTCCAGTCTTCCCGCGACCCTCGGCAAAAGGATGACGCGGTGTCTCCTGTCCGACAATTTCAGAATTTCACTTTGAAGCTGTTCAAGCTCTCTAGCCTCCTTTCTTCCTCCGTTTCCTCGCGATTCGATCCGCGAGCGACGCTTGCGCCCGCGATACTCGATCTCGAGAATCATCGCGTTCGATTACGGACTTGTACCTGTAAGAACTTTGTCTCCGGTACACCGCGTAAATATACTTCAGCAACAGGTCTCTGTAATGCTCGCACCGAAAGAACGAGAACGCAAATGCGCCGGGTAATTCCCGGTAAACATGCCGCTCCACGTTCGAGCAAGATCCCGAACAAAAAGCAGAACGGTTCTCGATCGAGTAATTAATCGAGCCCGATACCGCGGCCCATTTAACCCTGGCCTCGTCGGTGATCGCGATCTCGTGACGCGAAGATGGTCGTCCGCAAGTTCTAACGCTTCAGGACCGTGCGGTAAATTTTCTCAGTACGATGCGAGTCTGCGAAATGCTGCCCCTTAAATGTTTCTCGTTTAAAATAGCCTGCGATTGTGATTTAAAGAAAGAAAACTGCACAAAATGTACGAACACTATTTTTATTTCGGAAATATATAACTACTTTAAAATAATGATATCAACTATCAACCACAATTTTTTACCCTTCTAACTTTAACTTTAGCAAATTTGTTAATTAGGGATGTGTAGTCTAGAGTGACAGCCAATGTAGATTCGATAGAAATGAATAAACTTCTCAAGTAGTGTTTTATTAATTTTAATTTGAAAAACTTCTTTCCATAACACAGCACGACCCTGCTTCATCCGCTTGTTTCTTCAAAGACCTAACCCAGGCCTATGAATCAGTTTTTGGAACCGCTGTCACCAGCCAAGAAAAACACTAATATTTTTCCTACTTGTATCTTACAAGCTTATACATGTGATAAATGTATAAAAATCGGCAGTCCCTCGATAAATCATTGAAGCTATCCGCTTGTTTGCAACAACACCACACTATCGAGTAGCCATACATTCGACAGCTACTTTCTCTTCTATTTTCAAAGCACAATCGGGCGAGATAAGGCTTGCCCATCGTATCGTTGGGGAGATCGAGTGTCCTGCGGCTTCAGGTTTCGCTGTTAGATCGTTGTAGATCGCGGAGGGTGTCGATTCCGCGTGCCGTGTCGCGGGAGCGCGTGCCATTATCGGCCGTGACGCTGTAAAAATTCCCCTCGACGGATAAACATCGCCGAGAAATAGACGGGAGAACGTGACCGGGCATGAACCAGCCAGGTGGAAGGGTGTAGGAGCGCGAGGGTGGTAGCGATCGAAATTAAACGACCGACTGTAAATTACTTTTTCATCCCTCGGCCGCGATAATCCACGAATGGTTCCGGAAGTTGCGCGCTCCCGGCCCATTAGCCACAGCCACCGCCCGCACTAGGATCGACTACCATCGCTACCATCGTCTCCATCACCTTCGGTAACTGGCAGGAGAGGTCTACGATCAGGTGATCTACGAGTGGAATTAATTAAAAAATGTGTTCATCGCATGAAACAGGATAAGACTATAAGTCTATTCCTGAAGAATCCCTAAAACCGTTCTGCTTGTAATGAATAATGTATAATTATCAGAGAGACACGGCTTTGTTTTTGCAATTCTGGTCCACTGTGCGACGCGAGCACCTTACTGTCGCTTTCTGACCGAACGTCCGACTTTCCATCCTCGTCGGTCGTTCTTTGTGGTTCGCGCGGCCAATCGGATTCGATCTTTAAAGCTTCTCTTCCTCCGGATCCTAGGACGGCGTGGCCCGCAGCGTGAAAGCGCAGCGAAGCAACCGCGCGAATCGTGCATGCGCGACACTCTGCTGCGCGTGCGCCACCCTCCCGACTTATATCTATAAGGGCAGCTACCCTCGGCGAGGCCGGTCAGTTCTCGCCCGTTCCAGCTCGGGCTATGATCGATCCTCCACCTGAGTGGAACTTGACCCTGTTTCCGCGCTCTGTGCCACCGTCGTTGTTGAGGTCGTCGTGTTCTTCGCGATTCGTGTCTTCGTGTCGTGTCGTGTCGATCAGTGAGACAGAGAGAGGAGACACACGGTGCTGCTCGGTGCCACCAGTCTCGGGTGAAGTGTCGCGCTCAAGTGTGGTCCTGTCCACGGAGGACAGCGCGCGGTTTGAATAGCTAAGACGACGAGTCGGCGAGGGCTCGAAGGGGATTCTCACAGGACTCGGGAAAGGATTCGGGAAGGACTCGAAGAGGCCTCGTTGATGTTGCGCCGGAGCCCGGTTCGCTTCGTCACGGCCCGCCCCGTGAACCAGTTTCGCGGGCAACAGCCTCCGTCCTCGTCTCCGGGCCCCGACACGATCTTCCGCGAATAGAGCACGGTCCCACCCCCGACGCTCGCCGGTCACCGGCCCATCTCCGCCAGAGAGGTATTTACGTCGTCCACAGCCTCTCGCCAAGCTACCATCGCCTCGCAGGACCCGACTTCGGCTTTCCATCCAGAACCGAGATTACCCGAACGCGCGCTGTTCTCTACGGAACTGCAAAACTCGAAACGCAGCGTGCATCGCCGCCGGCAAGCTGCCGCTGCTGTTTCGATCGAGCTCTGCCGCGTTTACCGTGAAAACAGCCGCGTGTTTTTGTACCGGAACTCACTCGCGATCGGTCGATCATGGTTTCCGTATGCATCGTGGAGCAGACAGGTCCGAAACAATTTCCCATTGAGCAGCGTTCACTGCCGTCGGTTATCGGTGTCCAGGCTTCCGAAGGCAAGCCGCATCCCCTTGGAATTATTAACCCTTTGCACTCGAAGCTATTACAACTCGGAAATCATCCGACCTACAATATTTCTATTCTCAATGATTTTTTAAATTTGGTGGATACGAAATTAATATAATACATCACACAGTACTTAAATGTTTAATAAGTGATTAGATACCAACATATCTAATAATGTAAACAATATTTTAAATAATGGTACAGCAATTTTTAGTGGCGTCTCTCAGAGTCACCACTCAAGTACTGAGGGTTAAGTCATCCCATAAGTCTTACCGTTTCTTCACGCTCGCTTTCACTCGACAATAATAACGCAAGCAACATCGAGCAACGTTTCATCATCTCCTTGTTTCGCTAGCTGTTGCTTCAGTGTGGACACCGCTTTAGATTCACCTAACTTTTAATCATCGTGGTTGCCAACGAAGTCTTTGTCCCGAACAACCTTTGCCCCAATTAGAACTTTCAATCCGACGATATCGATGTTGATCCATGAACAGCGGGACCGATACCGGGCCACGAAAGCTTGGCATTCGAAATTATCCGCGATCGTTTGTATAGATCCTAAAAGACATCTTTCTGCTGAAACCAGTATACGACATGTTCATGCAAATTCCCGTTTCGCTAGAGAGCTTTAGAAACGTTCGAATAAAGGAGATGTTCCCCGAGGCTGTCGAAGGATTCTTCTAGGTAGAGTTAAAACGAAAATACATATTTGCGAAAGACGTTTTCCTGGTGAAAGCGGCAAAGGCTACTGAAAGATTCCTTCTATTCACAGTATGGGGACTCTTGTAATAGCGTTGTCTCGCTGAATAAATTGCTTCGATCTCGTATTTTTATGGTTGCTGGTCAGGCAGTCAACGCTGCGCAAGGTATTAGCTTCCGTCGTCGTTGCTGCCGGAATTTCTCAAAAGATACCATTCTCGATCCGTCGGGGTGAAACGCGCGTCCTTACAACCTGCAGTTCGAGCCAGGCTTCTCTCTGAAAATTAATTGAGGTTTAATTAACGGAACGAGCATTCAGGGTTGAAAGCCATTTTCTCGCACATAATTGCTCGGCTCTCTTATTTTGCGAGGTGTTGTCTAGCGCATTTACGTTCGATGCGCGAGGATCACGTTGAATCGAGAATACTGGATTAGAGAATACTTGGGATTCTAGAGACTAGAAAGAGAGAGAGAGGAAGATGGGAAGATAGAGAGAGAGAGCGGGAGAAATCTTGATGGAGAGACGCAGGGTACTAGGGCTGTTGCGGTTCGTTGCCGCGGTTTGATCGAAAGGGTATTTCCTCCGCATACAGGAGAAAAGTTCTTCCGGGAAGATAAACTGCTCCTCCCTCTCCACCCTTTCCCCCCCCCCCCTTACACCCCTTCGCCGCCGCGCTTTCGCTCGTAGCAGTTCCTCGGTGGAAACTTGCTCGGGCGCGGAACTTTCGTGGAAGATTCACAAAAGATTTTTTTCCTCCCCTCTCGATACTCGAATATAATTCAAAGAAGGGCAAGCGAAGTTTCGCGATGGGAGCTCGCCCGGCGAGCGAACTATTTTAAAGGAGAGCCTCGCGAAATTAATTATCGTCGGCAGCCGCGCGCGTCAGAGCTTGCGGCGATCTCCCACGGAAAAATTACACGGGTATCGGCCCTCGAGAATCGAGAGCCTCCCGCAGACCCAACCGTCGCTGTCCCGAAATTTCGACAAGACCTACAGGCAATTCTGGGATCGTTCCTTTCTTAGACCACCATCTAGATCATCTAGACCATCATCATGAAAAAAGAAATTACTTCCCGAACGACCTAATATTTAGTAAATTAAATTTCTAAATCGCACGAAAGTATCCTTTTTTTATATAGAGGAGAAGATTTATCCCGAAAAGTTGAGAAAAATTCTTGGATGATGTTCTTGTCAGAGTGCTGACCGAGTATAGTTCTGTGAATTGGTGCGAACAAATTACTCTACATTGTTATTATCAATTATGTGTATTCACGTACAGAACAATATGTGTAACAAAATGTGTACGAGCTACTGGGGCACGGAGGATCGTTCTATTAAAAAGAGTAACAAAAGAATCGGCGATAAGGTCATTGTTTTTGATCGTACCTCGTGACGCAAATGGGTTAATTCGAGCGACTCGATTCTCTGGCGGGAAGCGCGGAAAGAACGCGTCGCGGGGAATCAGGTCGATCGTTGACTCGGCGATATCTGCGGTTCACTGCGCGCGGGTGATCGACCGATACGTCGATAATTAAAAATCGGACTGTCGAATCCAGTGGAGAATAATTAGCCGGCGCGGCGTGGCTCGGCGTGTCGCTCGCGCGAACCTTTTGTGATCCGCGTCTGGCTCGAAGTAGGTCGAACTTTCGCGGGGGTACGAATCGCAGGGGGTTGGCTGACTTTCTCCTGCTATCTCTTTCTCTCTCTCTACCTCTATCTCCCAGTTTCAGCGTGCCGCATCGTTTCTGTCGGCGGATCGATCCCGGAATTATTAGGTAATTACCGCGGTGCGCCGGGAATAATTTCAGAATCGATTAGGATGGCAGGCTGCGGGGCTGCGGGAGGTTCGCTAGTACGAACTTCCTCGGCTGGAATTAAGTGCCGACTCGTTTAACGTCGGATCACTCGCCCCGAACCTCGACTATCCTCCCGCTTCCGTTCTGAAATCTTCGCCGGCAAGTTTCCGCTCGTGTCTTAACGCTTATGCTATTTTTCGAGAAACGCGCGTTACTGCGATTCGAGTTTCGCTAGGCCGATAAGCCGAGAACGTTGGCACCACACGAGGTTCCACCAGAAATAACAATACCGATGCGATGCACCGCGAACAAGTTCTGGATGAAAGTTAAGGTCTCGTCTGATCTCCTCAGACCCGTACTTGTTTTTCTACCGAGTCAGACATTTTCGAATTGCACGGTAAGGTCCTTGCTCTTGCGGCGTTCCGGAACTAAATCTTGACATAAGATCCGAGGAAAATATTTTCGGCAATTTGAAAAATCCAAAGGGTTAGGTATCGATAATGGGAAAATTGTATATCAGGTCGTTCGGAAAGTCATTTCGTTTTCTCAATCGAAAATGAAAGTTAATTGTTTACCATTTAGAATAAGTTTTTCAGGCAATTCAAAGGTCCCATGCTCGTAGAATTTCTGTTGTTTGTTAGCAAAAAATTGAGTTATATGACTTTCTACGACTTTATTTGAAATTATGACAAAAAATTGCTTGGAAGGTTAGAAAGCACTACAACGCAGGAAATGAAGTCCGAAATGTCTGTTGTTAAGTAATAACTAGACTGCGGATGTTTGCATTCATGGTTTCTAAAAATTTTCAAGAAATGCTGGAGTATCAAATTCAGAAGAACTTAGTACGATTTTTATTTATTTTGGACGTACAAATGTTGTTACCAATGAAAATAGGATCCCTATTTGGTACCATCTTCTTAAAATTTGTCTACACAAATTGAAAATTGCATAAACATCCGCAGTCTAGTAATAACAAATAGAAGAAATGCCACCTCTACACGAAAAACAAAATTACTTTCCGAACGAGCTGATAGATGCTTAGCAGATTTTGTTTGAAATGTTCATTTCCGAGTCCGATTGGATGCGATAAGAGAAGAGTGGCGAGGAGAGGAGGAGGGGGTTAAGGAGAACTGTTGAATATTGCAGAGTGGTCGCAGCAGCTGCACGCCCCGAGGATGACCCGGCGCCATAAGAGGAGCTCGACAGCTCGGCTCTGTTAACGTCTGGATCGCGAGAGCCGTGCCAGCAACGAGGACACGATCCTTGCGAGATCGGACCTCGGCTGCGTGGGAGGCGGGGGTCGACGAGCGGGGCGGAGGCGCGATAAAAATAAAGAAAATGGGGGTGCCGGATGTGGAGCAGGCTAAAAGGCGACTCCAGGATATTCTGAGGAAAGCGCAGAAGCTCGAGATACCCGCGCAAGAAGTGATCTCGACGAGGAGTGCCCAGAAGCTTCTTGCCAGGACGAGGAACGTCCCGGCATGGATGATCTGGATCGCCGTTTTTGTCCTACTGCTCAGCGGCGTCGTTTATGCACGCTGGCCCACAAGGCAGGAAGTCGAGACCATTAGGACTGTCCTCAGGCGAACGGTGAGTCACTCGCAAACCCCAAAATCCGAAAACCGATCTTCTCGACTCGTCCGATAGCATCCTCGGATGTTCGATTGCGAATTAGTCTTCGAAAGTTCGCCGGGAAACGACCAACCCTTTCATGCTCCGCGTAACTCGTTCTCCCTGTTAACCGGATTTCCCTATTTTAAACACTTACGAACACATAATCGACGCAAATTGAAGATTCTGGCACAAATCCATTTGTTAGTAAAGTTGTACAAAGTGCACAATTTATGTAATTCTTAAAAGCTAGGTCTTCAATGAAATTGTACCTGTTGATACCGACAGAAAGGCAGTAACAAACACGAACGACGAGTTGCATTATTCTCTGAACACGACGATACATTCGACCCGACTAGAATTTGTTAGGATTCACGCGATGCAGAATTGTTAAAAGAGTAATCGCTAAGTTATTTGCGGAATTTGTTGGCTGTTACGATTCGTATTTGAACAAACAAAATTCCACCGGCGTTGTTCATTCCGACACATTAGCTGCGTCGGTTGAAATCTGTTGGATCAAAGGGTTTGTTAACAGAATCGCTATTCGAGGAGGGTGATTGGGATTCACGAAAGACCGCATCAGGGTTTGAACAACGAATGGGGACACTTGCTGAATCTTTTCGCCGGGTAACACATACATAGACATACTCGGCCGACTTGCAAGGAATTCGGATCATGAATCGCGAAAATGACGTATCCCGAACGGGAAGATCGATCGGCTTTTATTCCTGAACTACCGGCACTCTCCGCTTCGCGTTGATCAGCGTCGCGCCGGCTCGATGGAAACGGTTAACCGATAACTATTGTTTGCAGCCCTCCATTTACGATCTGAATTTTCCATGCCGCAATTCCACTCGTAAACCAGCCATAATCGCTTCCCTTCTCGTCTAATAAATATCGGCTCGCCGGGACTTTATTAGGCCGTTAGCGTCCCGGCGCGGAGCGCTACTTTTCCGCTCGGTTTCCTCGAGATTTTCTAATTGGAGGACCGAACATCGTCGAGACGGAACGCTCGGTCGTGCACCAGGAGGGGTTCGTCGGCCGAAAGCGAAATTAAAACGGAGCGAGCCCCGCGCGAATAATAAGCGGCTCTGGCGACCATCCAAAAATGCGGGACAACGGACTACTCGTCGGACCTTTTCCTCGTTTTTACTCTCGGAACACACCTTATATGGCCGGATTGTTTCGTCGAGTTTGTCAGCCTGTGGATTTGCGACTCCGTTGCCGTCTGACAGTGTTAGAGCCCGTTCAGATACGACGGACCGGAGAAAACCGCGCGTTTTCGATCGCGCGCATCTTATTTACATTAGCGTCTTCGTATTCGTTCACACGTGTTCGCGCGGCTCAACAATCCAAAACAAAAATCACGCGGTTTCCGCAGTGTCGGGCTCTTAATCCTCTGGTCACGCGGCTTGCGGTTCGATCATCGACGAATGACACGCTCGGAGATCGAGCTGTCGGAACGCGCGGACTCCATTCCGTTTCGAAAGCGCTTTATCTAAACAGCAATTGTAATTTGCGAGAAACACTAAATAGTTCTTTTACAGGGACGTTCGCAGAGTCGCGTGGTCGCTTGTTATAAGATAATTCTGCCCGTCGTTTGTATGTGGCGCAAACAACTGTGCCCCTCGTCCAACAGTTTTAATAGCATGGATATCGAGAAGCAATCGACCAGGCACAGAGGCCTGTCTCTAGAGACGCTTTTAGTTAGAGATCGTACGGCGGGGAGCAACGGTTTGTCACCCTGGACAATAGCTCGTACGATCACGAATCAGAAAGGCAATCGCGCGACTCGGGCTGGACCTGTTACCACAAAGGAAACTATTTTTCGAGCAATAATCGCGTTACGGTTCCAGGCTCGTTCCACGATTAAAGCGGTCTTCGTTCGTTTTCATCTGCTCGGAAGACAGGTTATTTGCTGGGGCGGAACGTATTATACTTTGGTCGCCGGTTGCTCGCAGAAATGCTTGGTTCGCGAGGAAACTGTTGCGATATTCGTCGAGAGCGGAGGATCATCATTCCCGACGAGCAGAGGCGATCCCGTTGGGAGATATTCAATCTTTTCTCTCATATTTCTATGTTGTTGCCGATACGAACGCGGCTCCGATATCGACCGATTAAAAAGCAGCGCGGTTCGAGCAATTTTCGCCGAGTCCCTTTAATCTGAAAATTATTGCCGGTTCAGCCGACGCTGGCCGATTCCTGTTGACTCGAGAGCGGGGCGGAGCCGAGCAGGGGCGAGACGCCTTCGTCGGATTTCCATAGGAAATTAATATACGTGCTGTATCGCGGGCGGCATCGACTGACGGCGCAACTTCAAAGTTCGCGCGCGAACTCACAGTCGACAGAAAAGACAAAGTGGAATATTTACGAGGCAATTAACGAACGAGTCCCGAGCCCCGCCGACTCCACTCCGCTGAGTCGCGAATCAGAGTCGCCAGGTCGGAGGAATTGACTCGAATGGGAGAAAGTTACCCGCTCTCTGCCAGTACCGGATCAGTCACGTGACTTGTGCGACGCGTGGGTCCATAGCATCGTAGAAGGGGAAGGTAGAAAGGGGAGACAAATCTTAACCCTCTATTGCATGAATTTTTATGACGAGTTGAAAAGAATATATACGGCTGTTAGTCTACCTAAAAATGAGTATGGTCATGAAATAAATAATAAAGTTTTATTAGAAAATGTTATTTATTGCATTTTATGACTGTTCCTGTATGGGAACTTTATACATATGCGGTTTTATTCATAAGCTTGGAACCAGCATGCTCAGAGTCATTTTCTATAGAACATTTGAAATTTAAGTCCCCAATTGGGAACGGAATGCAATAGTGTTAATCTGGTGGCAGTGATCATCCGATTTCGATGATTTTTGAAAATGTTATAAATCTAAACATTGTATAATAAATTTCTAATGCGTGATGGCTCTCTCTCTCTCTTTCTCGATTTTTTTTGTTTACTTATTTACAGGGACCGAAAGAGTCGTGGACCTTGCTTTCAACTCTTTAAACCAAAAATTGACTTTCATTTTCCCTTGAGAAAACGAAAATATTTTCCGAACGATATAATATCAGTTTCTACAACACATCGGAATATTGGAATCGCGGAAGCAACGATATTGAACATCGAATCGTTGCGCGGTGCGTAGAACGAACAAAAATGAAATTTGAAGGTTCGTAACTCATTTATACAAGGAGAGCGCTTTTCACGACCGACCACCGGTCGCAAATTTTGATAGGAATTATTTCGATAGGAGATGTTTGGAAATTCGGTGGTTGAGAGTTGAGGACCGAGTAGGGAGATTTAGCCGAGCCATGCCGATCCGGCTCTCGACTTACGATGCTGAGCGGCTGGTTATATGGTAATCGCGTTAACTTGCTTAATTAGGATCGCGCTCGCTAATCAACTCGAAATCTCTTTGGAAAAGTTGCCGGGCTTCGGTGGCCAGTGCGGCGCGCCTTTATTCCATCGATCCCCACCTGAAAGGCTAATTTGGCGCGCGGTGTCGTTCGCCGGCCAACTCTTTTATTCGAGCCTTGTTCACCGTTGTTGTCGCGTCCACGATACTTTGGTATTGCATCAGGCTAGTTTTTACTATTATACTAGATTTTTTACTATATAATATGATTGAAATTTTCGGTTCGGTTAAGTATGCTGCTCGATTAAAAACGCCTAGCATTCTATTAGGTTCGAGGGAAAGTTCTATCGCATTTTAAAGAAAACATTTGAATTAATTTATAAAAATAATATTGATTTGAAATCAGCGCGACAAAATCTACGGAGAATGATATATAACATGTCAGGAAAAAATCTATACGTACATGGTATTGGGATAAACCACAAATATTCTGCAATATTTCAGCTTTAATTAAAAAAAAATCATCGCTCTATCTCATTTCTATCGAAAGCCTCTTAGATTTTGGCACAAAATCCATCACTTTTTCACACAGTGCGGCGTGACGCGTTCAACAAATCCCACCTTTAAAAGTTCCTGGAATCGCGCGTCTCGAAGACGTCATAGACAGATTCGAAAATCGAGGTTCGCGCCGCGTCTCGGAGACGTTATGGAGGTGAAAACGTCCCGCTGCTACTCGCGCTAACGAGACCGGTGTCAGCAATTTCTTACCTAATAATTACGACGTTCCGCGACGTCGAAAATTGCGTCGACTCGACTTCAAAGAAGGACCGTTTCGCAACTCGCGGTCGCAACCGGCTTCGATCGGCGTGGCGGCGGCTGTTCCCGATTTACAGGCGTCGCGGGCGTATATTTATTCGACGCGGGAGAAAATAGTGCGCCGCGGGCGACGTTCCCCGCGGCTGATATCTCCGAACAGAATTTATGTTTGCAACCGGAGAGCAATAACGTTACGCGGCCGTCGCGCCGTTTTCTCCGGGAATAATCTTCTTGTCTTGGAATTCCATCCGAACCCCGCTGCTCTTCCCCCCGCGCAGCCTTTTACGTCTCTCGCTTTTAAACCGCCACTCGCGTGTATCCCATCCGCTTCATATCCGAGCGCGTTTCGTCAATTCTGCCTCCGTTTTTGTTGCGCTGTAAACCTCGTCGTTCGCCGATTCACAACGGGAGCCCTTTCTCACTGTTTATTTATACATTTAACAGAGCGAAGCTGTGGGGTGCGAGCGTAGCAAAAGAGAATCAGGCGAACGACACAATTGTCACTCGGAGAAATGCGATTTCTCAGAATTTTTTTCTCAAAATCTGGTGATCTGTTCGCGACGAGAGAAAAGATTCTTTCGGCACACGAGAGAAAATATCTTCGAGCGGTACTCGGAATTTTTCCATCGATACATACCAGTTATTTCCAAAGATACAACCGTCTTTTCAAAACCCTTTTTCGGAATGTTTTTCGATGGATTTCTATTTATTCGAAAAAAGCTGGTTTTTACGATCGATCTCTCGCGTATCGGAGACATTATATCTTTGAGCACCCCTCGGAGTGTTTTCATCGAAAAACATTAATTTTGCGCGATATCGTCGCCGATCCGGTGACCCATTTTCGAAAGCGTTCCGCTGTGATCGCGGCTGCCCGTTTTTATTTTGTTACGTCGCATCGCGCGTCCCGAAAAATTGATTTTCAATCAAATGGTGGGTTATCCGAACATAAACTATCAATTTCCAGTAATAATAACGTTTTATTTCCAACAAAGGGAGAGGTTTCTCGAATGATCGGCATACGATAAAAACGATTGTATTTCAAATTGGAGTCGCTAGGACGGGGCGAGCCATTCCGACCGGTTGCGATGGAATTCGAGCCTTCGGCCCACCCATATCGCATTCCATTTCGGAATACGTGGCGCACGAGACTCGCGTGCCAGAATTCTTCCGATTTCCTTTCGGGCTTGGAGCTCGCGGGCCGGTCCCGACTTACGATCCGATTCGATCGTCACCGTTAATTTATCTGCTCGTTATCGGCGAGTAACTGGTGCCGATAACGGGACCCGGGGAAGTGGGTCGAGCTTGTCGATATTGAAAAATGAAGGGGCCCGCCTCCGCGAGGAACTTTTTCAAAATTGATCGATCGCCGTTCGAAGGCCATTACCGAGCAGACGGTCGACGATTTTTCGAACCGTGGCTCCTCGAGACTATTTCCGGAAGGGTGCACGAGTCTCGCTTTCCCTTTCCCTGCGTAACGAAGATCTCAGGTTCGTCTGAGACGCGAAGCCGATCGTATACGCTCGGGACTTAACCGCTCGATTAATCCGCTTGTTTCCCTGTAGAGTGTCGAACTCATTAACCGCAATTTCGTCGGGTAAATTAATCGTTGTTTGCTCTGAAGGCGCTCGCTGGAAGCGGTGCAACAATGCAGCCGAGCCCGCGAAATTCCCATCGATCTCCGCTCGACGCCTTGGATCGATTTTCTTCTCGCTTCTCTCCGTCGCCTCGCATCCAAAACAAATTCCGCTGTGCGTCTTGCGACTCGAATAAACAGAGTATCGAGAGTTCTCGCCGTTTTCCTGAGCCATTGTTCTTTTTAATCCCCCAGAAACGCGAGAGCGGACAGCCCCCGACAGGCGCAACTTCAAAAGATCGACAGCCTTTTCCTTGTTCGGCTTTGTTCCGCTCCGTTCCACCCGCGGTATAAAGAATTTAATAGATTTTTATTGCGCCATTTTCTCCGGCTGTTCGCCTACGATCGCGTCCATTTTTCTCGCGCGAGCATCGCGTCGCGCGGCCGTTGCTCGTTCTCCTCGAATACTGTCTCTTCTTTTTTTCAAACCGTGCGCGAATCGACGGGCTTGCACGACCGACCGACAACTTTTCCGATATCCGATGTCATGCGAGACAGATCGGGAAAGTACGTTCTAATTAGCATAAGGGGAGAACGAACATTTAAACTACTTTTAATTAATACGCCAACGTTACCCACGAATCAGTTCTAAATTAGATTTATTCTATTATTTATTTTAGAACGTTCCCATTTCAGTTTCTTGAAACGCTTTCCAACTTGACTTGTCTGGCCATTTCTGGCGTAATCTACTTATAGCTAGAATGCTAAAGACTCCTCATCAGCCTCAACGTACCATTCTTATTTCGAGAACCTTTTGAAGACAAAGCTGTGTTTTATTATTAGACTGCGGCTATTATGGTAAAAGATCTATGGTAAAGATGGAAATAAAATTCTACTTCTTTACTCCTGTTCATTGCGAATCAGGTGGAAACTCATTTGGCATTAAGATCCACAGTCAATTTATTATATTGAGAGTTACTCAGGACAGCTTCTAAAATAGTTAATGCACTTGTCGTCAGGGGGAACCGGTCCTAGTACGCTCGTAAAATGTTTCGCACCGAGGAATATTTGTTAACACAACTTGCCTTCAGGATGCAACGATAATATTTCCTCTGGTTCGATCGGTTTCAGCTGTTTATCTGCGGGGATCGACGGTCTCGTTTACGAGTTGTAATTCTTGGCGAATTCGGCCGAGCGGTTTTTGGAAAAGTTTGGCTCGGTAATTGGCCAACGCGAAAGAGAGAGAGAGAGGTTTGCGGTGGCCGGTGAAACAAAATTTCGCGGCTTCCGCGCGAGCTTGGCCTCTCGCAGGCTTTTTTCAGCGAGGTTTCAAAGGGATCGAGGTTTTCACAAATGACCATCGGTCAAGGGGAATCGATTCGGCGTGAGCAGATCTTTATTTTGAGTTGCGGAGGTGAAACGAGCTCGGCGGAAAATCTTGCGGTGTTCTCGATAACGAGCGGCAAAATTCCAGAGTCTACCGGCGAAGTAGACTCGGTGTATAATCGTTCGTAAACCCCAGCGATCGTGTCCGGGCAACGTTGCAATTACTTTCCTGTTAATAATTCCTCTCTTTTTTGTTCGCCGAGGCTCGAACTAGCCCGTCACGAGTAAAACGCGGATCGAGTTGTCGAGTAACTCGAAGCCAGTTGGAGAGGTTGCCGACTCTCGAAGTGCTCAATTTCCATGGAAATGGCAGCGAAACAGCAGCATTCCTCGTGCTTCTCCCTCTCTCCCTATCTTTCTCTCGCTCGCTCTTCGTGGCAGCGCAGCGCCCGAGTCTCTCTCTCTCTCACGCGGGCGCGCGGGTATTTTCGGCTTTCGCTCGGTTGTTTTTCTCGTTGGAACGCGAGCGATGCGACGAACACGATCGAATGGAACCATATCCACTCGGGCTGTCCCGCATCCGGCCCCTGTCGCGTTTCTTTCGTTCACTCGAGTTTTCATTTGCTCGATTACCATTCGTTGTTTCGTCCGTGGAAAAAAGCTCGGAAGCGCGAGCTGGCTCGGCGGCCAGTTGCTCGAGGACAATTTCCAAATGGAAACAGAACGTTCCGCCTGTTTTCAGCGGTCGAACGGTCGTGCGCCAAACGCCCGTTAAATCGGCTATTTAGCGTATTACGTGTGTTCTGATCGATCGGGAACCGAAATTTCATTTGTACGAGCAGCCCGAGTCCGCTCGCATTCGCATTTGCAATAGCATTCGATTCCGGTCGCCGCGAGTCGCCTTTATTGTCCGTCCGTCCTGGTCCGTCCTGCCTTTTCTGACGCGGAAAGTTCGTTCGCGCCGCGGCCATCGGTGCCAATGCGCGATGTCACGTTAATGACACTCCTGCATCCCATCGACGCGTCTCTTGCATTCTCCGCGATCCGTGCTTGTCGCACGATGCGCGGAAACGGGCAAATGGAGTTTCAAACGGCCACCGAATTGAATCGGATGCAGGGTCCTCCAGGTTAACACCTTCATTGCCCGCTCAACAGGCTAAACATTTTCGTGCAATCATTTATTTAATGAAATAAAGATTGAAAGGTTAAGATCATGATACCGAATGTACTCTTTCGGCATTAACGCGAAGATTATAAATCTAGACAATAAATTCCGTCTACTATTTCTTTAGAATGTACATCTCTCGGCAAGCTGCAGATATTTCGACTCATCTAAAGCATTCGCTCATCGCCTTATAAAGTTGAACGCAGCAAATCGGACGTAGCGATCTCTAGAAAGATAGAACAGTCGAAAACGCGCGAGGACAGAGGCTCGACGCAGGTCCGACACGGGTCGACCAGCTCGAATATCTTCCGTTGCTACTGGCTCGCCGGTTGGGGCCGAAGAGGGTAAGAGCGCGCCGAAAGAATTTTAATATCGATGCAAAGTATTCATCTGGATGCGCTCGCGAGCGACCGCGGGCAACGGCTAAATTAAAAAATACTGAGAGGTGGTAAACAGTTAAAAAGAAGGAAAAGCGGGTGCATATTA
Organism: Lasioglossum marginatum; assembly: GCA_028455795.1. Taxonomy (NCBI): domain Eukaryota; kingdom Metazoa; phylum Arthropoda; class Insecta; order Hymenoptera; family Halictidae; genus Lasioglossum; species Lasioglossum marginatum. The sequence goes on along the minus strand of CM052264.1, from coordinate 2,734,290 downwards.
TGGAGGCTGCTGGTAGCAGTCGCGAACCGCAGATTGAAGCTCGAACGCGTATTTACACTCGGGCCCGCTCTGTTATGAACAGACGGACACAACTCTATTTCTCTTTTTCTCTGGCTGTTTCTCTGTGCTCTGATCTCGGGCAAGAAAGAGTTCCTGAACCGCGCCGATCGCAAAAGATCCCGGTCGACGTTTCCGTAGTGCTCGCAGTCAGTTAGCGGCGTAGCTTTGTCGGTGTTTCCAGCGGGGCGGGCTTCGCGCACAATGGCTCCGTATAGGAAGTCGCAGAAGAGACAATCACGGTTCTATTGTGTAAGGTCGCGGACGAGACTCGCGATTGCGTAACGGCATCCCGCTTTCCTCCTCCGCTTCCCTATTCCAGCTTCCCGCCCCCGGTCGCTCGTAAATTTTCCCGTGCGCCAGCACCGCCCGAGAAAATCTCTGCCTCGTGAAAAACGCTCGTCGGACCGTGGAAGAACGCGACGGACACGCTCCGATTCTCTCGTCCGTCTTGCTCGCCGATCCTCCACGGCTCTTCCATCGCTCGTCGCCCGTCTCCTTTCTCGAATTATACGCGGAACGAGCTTTTGTCGTCTTTTGTACAGCCACGCTCTTCCTCAACGCTCTTACGGCGAACCTGACCGTCCGATACGGCCATCTGGATACCAGACTCTTGTCAACTTGCACCCCGCGCGGTAGAAACTCCCGTATCCGACCTTCATCGATCGGGTTCGTTAGCACAAATCAGCAGTGCCATTTTTTGGATAGACGTCCTACTTTCTGAACGCTTCACTTATTAATTATATTAATCATATCATGTGTATTAACAGACAACCCTATATAGGTAAATTTATAAAAACAGAGAATCATAAATAATAGAAGAATTGTAAAATTACGATCGCCAACGAATTGCAAAAAGAAGGCAGATCGGAATGAGCGCCCGCCCAACAAACACGTCGGTCGTTAACATTTGGTTATCCGTGTGCCCACAAATACGTTAATAAACTCGCTTTTCCTTACTGCGGAGTTAATATTCGGAGTTATATTCAAAATAAAATTTGTCTGCATTCGTTTCCAGTTACGTGTGTGGCTTAAACATTTATTCCTTTCCTTAATCATTAGAGTGAATTAAAAATTTCTAAATGCTTTGCAAATGTTTTCACTGTTTTACATCTGGTCTCCTGATTTTTGTCATCACTGTCACTCACTAGAGCCTCTCGCATCAAGGAGTTGCCTTTACCGCTTGTGCGGGAGGCTTATCGAATTCGCACAGGTTTCTAGATCGAACCATGGTGTACCTGGGAAATGGTTAAGCGTTACTGACGATGTTAATCGGCTTCGAATTATGCTTTCGGTCTGGCGTACCTCGAAGAAGAGAAGCGTTATCGGTGGTATTAATCGACTACGATTTATCAATTGGGAACAATCTACGAGCCGATCCGCATCATGTAAATTTTAGCAGCCTCAACAAGCTCAGTTCCGGCTCGGAGGGACGCCTTGTTTCCTCGCTGCTGGGGAACTGCAGCTTTATTATTTCACGCTGCTCTCGGCCGGAGAACGGTCGCGCGAAAAATTGCAATGGAATTATTTTTTTCCTGCGCCCGTCGACGAGGATATTGCGTGCGACCGCGATATTCAAACGTTTCCCAACGCGCTTCGTTAATTCTCGGATTTCACAAAAGCCGGCCTGAACTCTGACCAGCCGCCATCGCGTATACCACGGAAACGCGATGCCTTGTTTTTTCTCGTTCGTTCGTTCGTCCGCGTTTTATTTTAATTTGAGAGGGCGACGAGGCGCGCTCTCGCGCGATGTGAGTTCCTTTTTGCTGGAAGAAAAAGATGGCTCCTATCTAGGATCCTCCATTTCTCGGCGATATTTCGCTCGGCCCCGGATCGTTTCCGTGATTGCCGAGTTTACGTCGCGATAAATCAGAGCCGTCGCGTCGCGTCGTTCGACCGACGATTCCGCCGACGGACTTTATCTACCGTGCAACGAAACGTGTAAACGTCGCGCGATACTCGAGGAATGCGCCTCGCCCCCTTCCCAAAATAAAAAGGAAGGAGCTGCCGCCGGTCTCTCGGGCAGGTTTTACGCTACCAGCGCACAGAGATCCGCGGCGTAAAGATAACTATTTGTAGGGCGGAAAAATTGAAAAAACAGAGACGGATAGCGACGCTTGCATTAACTCTTATCCTCTTGATAACGCGAATCCCTCGCTTCTGGCTGTACTTTGCTCCGTATCTACAAATTTTTAGTGTTCACGTATCAGGCGTTTCAGATTTATCTCCTCGGTATAGAGAATTTGAAGACCTCCGAGCAAAAACCTGTCCAGATCTTGAAAACTGTGTAATACTTGCACCATTTCCAGAAAAGACTTTCGGAGTTTTACCGACAGAGAAATGTTAATATTCTTACTGTCTGGACATTACTTCATATGACCAGCATCTATTTCTTACGGAATTACGCTATGAGTTTTGTCCAGCTAATTAGCATTGATCGCAACACTGTGCGTCGAGGAGACCCAGCTTTGATAAACCGGTGCCAGCAGAATCGATATCGCGGGCTCTCGAGTCTGCTTGAAAATAAAGGGGAGGAGCGCCAAGTTCCGGATGGTAGTTGATTCCTCGATCACGTATTCAATTCTCGGTCTAGTTTTTGGTTCTCGCGTTACATATCAATTAAAAGCGAGGTCGGTCGCTCGGCGGTAGGGTTGCGGCGAATAGGAAAATTAGGTTTTCGTCCGGGCGGATCTTTTCCGGTGCTCCCGTCCCAACAATCGCAGTTGTTCACGCGGCGCACGATGCACAGTGCAAACCGTGACGTTTCTACGCGTCCGGCAGCATCTGCGATTATTTACGTCGCGTGACGTACCCGTCGAGCACGGCATACACACGCTCGCATATGCCGACACGTCGCACGTCGCGACGGCCCGGAGAGTTTCGTGATTGCGCTCAATGCACACAATCCGTCACGAGCACCGTCATCGCGCGCAGTTTATAGTTGCTAGTCGGCAGCCGTCTGACCACCTACCGACCGTTTCCCCTTGCCTCGCCTAATTTCTCCCATTGCCGGCCCTTTCGCTCGCGATCGGACGACTTTGTCGCAATTTCGCGACGCGACGGCTCGAGACCGCCACGCACGCTCTCTTTCCTCTCGCAATCGTAATCCGCGAGCGGGTAATCGTAAGTCGCAAGCTCGAATCGACCGTCTGCCTTGTACGCGTACCGTCAATTATCTCGCGTGAACGCAATCAACGGCGAGCCTGATTTTTCCGTGCGCACTGCAGCTCGCCCTCGGTCTTCTTCTACTATGGTCGCACGATTTCTCCCAGAGATATATATCCATTCTATATGATTTTCTTTGTTTTACGGATATGAAACTGATATAATACTTCATGCAATAGTTAAATATTTAGTGACACCTCAAAGTCACCACTCTAGTGCTAGGAGTTAAAGTTGCACCAACAGAATGTTTAGTCAGCTTGGGGAGACAGCTCTGCACTTCATACTAGGGGACATCCATGATTCCTGTCACGTGTCGTGTTATGGCGATCCAGCTTCGCAAAGAGCATTAACACTAAATCTACCGATCATTAAAAGTGTATTCTGCCTCATAGAAATGGCGCGATTGAATGTATTTAGATGTTGCGTAATTTTCATTATAATATATACTTAAACAAAGTGTATAGTTAGAAGCATAACTGATCTCGCACACTTTAAATCAGAATAACTTTTTTTATGAATGGACCAAACGACTTCAATTTCTCTGTAAAGCTAGAAGAATTAGTTTAGTAAATGATGTCTATAAAAATTGCAATTTTTACCATTTCTGATCGTTTATAATTCGTAAACCAATTATCCAATTTCAACAAAATTTTCAGAACGTATTGTATAATTTATACAAGTTTACGAAACACATCTTTGAAATTTTCGTTATTTAGCAATTCTGACCAAATGCATTTTTTCAACATATTTGTTAGATGTCATTTACTAAAGTAATTCTTCTAGCCTCACAGAGAAATTGACGTCGTTTGGTCCATTCATAAAAAAGTTATTCTGATTTAAAGTGTGTGTGATCAATTATGCTCCTAACTGTATGATCATTTCCAGTGGTAGCATGTTCGCATGATTTCAATAATTGTGAAATAAGAAATCTGAAACCTGAAGGTAGGTTTAGCGTTAAGGCAACGAGCGGGGATTACGAAGGCCACGAGTGATTCAACAGCATGATTTCGATGTAGAAGCTAATCCCGAGGTTCGCGGAGTCCGTGGCCAGGAGGGCCGAATGGTTGGCTGCGATTAAAACGTTCTCCAAGCCAGAATTAACGATCCCTCGCCGCTCCTCTGGACGTATTAGTTCGCGGGAAGTCGCGTACGCGGCTCTGTATGATCGCGGGGCGCAACGCGAGCACAAAACTGGCGAGCAAACAGCTCGGAATGATTGCCGGTGACTAGCGGTAACCAGGGTTATCCGAATGCTTCACCGCAAGCCGAAAACAAACGAACGGGGGACGAGCTGGCTTGGCAAACAGCGAACGTTTCGCCGATGCGACGCGACGCGCCCTGACCGGACGCTGTACGCCGATTATTGCGGGTTCGGTTCCGCGTCACCGGTGTCCAATAGAAATCCCAGGTTCGTCACCCGTTGCGGTCCTGTCACCGCATTATATTCCTCATCAGTCAAGTCTATTTGTTTCTTCCCCTCGCTCGCGCTGCCAGGAATCCTGTCGTTCACCGCGCTACCGAATTGTCCCTGTCCCGAGACATTTCGCCGAACAATGACGCTTTATTCGGGCCCGTGATAGCGTACAGTGAAGCCACAGCATCACGAAAAATTCGCGACCAAATCCGAACAGGTCCTAAAGCTGCCGAGAATCGACACAATGATTAGTGAACTGCGGATTGTATGCATTTTTCAGAACAGTGGGTGGCAGAATTTGGAAACAGTATATAGGTTAGAACCGTATATAGGTTAAAAACAGCGGGAAATTCCTATCTAGTTTCTATGGCTTGCAACTGATGCAGACAATTTTGAAACAGTATAGAGGTTAGAAGAATCAGAGAGTATCAATATGTAATTTTCAACAGCCCAAAGTTATTAAAAACAGACATGTCTGATGCAGACAATTTGTATTTTGTGATTGTTCTTATCTAGAGTCCGTACGTAACGGGATATAAAGCTAGGTAGATCCAGTGCATCGTAATAAGATAATTTCGAAGCAAGAATACGTTGCGACGCAGCTCGGCCTCTCCCACGAGAATCGCAATTTCCGGGTGCGAAGAGCGGGTAGCTTTGGACCCTCCTAAGCTCGGGGGCCATAGCTCGCCCGTGACACAACGCCAATTACTTTAACAGTCGACACGGCCTGTTAACACGTGGTAATTGGCCCTTTAAACAGGCGTATCACCGTGAGCGTGCATCGCGCCGCGTAATTTGCATAATTATTTGGCCGCGAGCGTGCGATCGAGCGGCTCAGCCGGTTGGAAATTCACCGGTGCGGAATCGAAGCCGGGTGGTCCGATTTTTCGGGCAGATTCGGTTTGGTCTCGTGTCCATGGCCCGGGGGAGATTGGGGAGGTTGGACCGCTTTATCTCCGGACGTCTCTTTGAACGGCGGACCCGGAAACCTTGGTCGGTCGACGTTAATGCAAAATTTCAGAATATACCACCGGCACAGGGTTATCCTAATTAAAATCTGCTGATTAGAGTACTCATTCCTCCTAATCAGTTGTACTCCTCCGGTTTCGTCTCCGTCTCCGACCCGGTTTGAATCGTCGGAGCGAGGCAACTGTTAAATTGCAGCCGCTTGTCTTGCAGAATCGGCTTTGCACGCGGAGTGAAGATATCGAACGGGAGAACCAGCCGGTTCGAAATTTCTTGCAGAGGAGAAGGGAAACGGAACACGCTGGAAATTTTCATTCGCCTTGGCTCGCGAAGAGCGGGACACGACTCTGACCGAGGGCAAATTGGTATAGCGTCGTTCTGATCCCGCGAACTTAATACGCCGTGTCCCGAATTCTTCGGAGATAACAACAGCAGCGTGCATACGGCAGAGAGGAAACTCTTGTTCCCGTTCTCAAATTATTAAACCGGTTATTCGGCGGGTGTGTTTGACGGTGGGCACGCAGGTTTTTCCGGAGCGCGAGGGACGAGGACGCGGAAGAAGCGACGTCAAAGAAACGTTCAGCGTGAAGCGTTTAATAAACGTAGGATGGCTTCGAAGAGGCGATATAATGAAAGCCCCGCAAAGGGACTACTTTCCAGCAGTTGGTTTAACAACCTTCGCTCCTCATATCTCTGCTTTTTCAGCCGCGGAAATTTCATACGCCGCACCTCTCTCTCCCCGCGTCGAGTTCTCGTTCCCCTTTTTCTTCCCGTTCCTGTTCCCGTTCATCGAACCAGTCGGCTCACGTCGTGAAATCCCTCGCGCGAAATCCGCTTCAACCGTGAAACACCTCGGAAAGTCTCTCTTCTCTTCCTCTCTCTCTCTCTCTCCCCCCTCTCTCTTGTTCCTCTCTCCCCGCGATATTGTTCGAGCAGGCTCTCCACCAACAAGCGAAGCGCGTCTCGCGTTCCCTTGCACCGGTGCAGCTGACGCGGACTACTGGCATACTGCTCAACTTAACTGCCATTAATTATGGGGAGATTCTGCGCCGGACTCGACCGACACCCCTTCACCCACGATCCTCACCCTCCGCGTGTTCGCGAGCGTCCCTCGTCGATTATTTATTTGGCCCCCGTTTTTCAACCGAGTGTACTTCCTTCTTTTCGTTGCCCTCCGATCACGGAAATTGACGCTCCCACCGACGCTCCGACCAACTCGACGAAATTTCACCGTGATTGGAAGCAGGATCTTCTAAAAGCTAAACTTTCAGTTGTATCTGAAAACACTTTTATCCTGGAGAAATACTCGTCCATAAAAAAATTCGCGGATGTTAGTATCGAAAGTCTTGTCGATTTTCCGTTTCCTCTTTTATTCTCGCAGCGGGCGGGATAAACTGCATCGCTCATGTTGTTCGTCCATAAGTGGGCTTTTAATATGGACTCGACGAAACGCAGCAAGTCAATTGATACGTTTAATATTCAATTGTATCCAATTGACGAATGAAAATCAATTTCAATTTTCGACATTGTAATCGCAGTGAGATAATGAAGGGTCATTCGCGTCCCCAATTTGTTACATCCGTGCCCATTAAATTGTCAGCATAAATTTAAGTAGTTAAATGTAAGGGTGAATGCATAATCGAAATCGTTTTCCTTCTGTCACTGCATTTTTAGCCTTGCGAAGATAACAAAGCGAAAGGTGATGGAAATGCGTACAATAAAATCATGTTATTTCTCAGCGACCGCCTACCCAGAATTTGTCAAGTGCCTGCCCTCTCCAAGGGTATATCGGTGTAAACCATTACCAATCCAATAACAAAACTTCTTTATTTTTCATTATTTTTTTATGGGATTTTCACCAACTTATTTGTGGCATTTTTCTGATTAAAATGACACTAAACACGATATAATCTTAACTGTATTTAGTGGTTTAATTGACGCTGAAAGTTTCGGGCGCAAGGAAGGACAGCGCGATCCGTGTTTATATGCTGTCTTTTTCTATGTTCGGCTTCCTTTGTACTTTTCCAGTCATAAAAAAATAGTGTCCCTACACGATATTTTTCTGTGCAGAACACAGTTAGCGTTAGCCACATATACATACGTAACTTAAATCTAAATGACAATTAGACTTACATGCTATATGTTCGTAATAACAAAAGGAAGCAATGCCATCTCTACACGAAAAACGAAATTGCTTTCCGCACGAGCTTATACGTGCTTATATTACTCGCACGTGAATTCGCTTCGCAAGACACACCGGACCACGTGGGTGTGTCGCTACTGTTGCAACGGATCTCGTTTCCTCGAGGAAACGAAAGACGCTCGCGAGGCGTCATTAATTAGCCCGCGCCGTCAGCGTAATTGGTCGCGCGCAGTGACACGCGCGGACGCGTTCGCAACGCACTCGCGCACATACGTAGGCGTGCAGGCCGCGCTATCAGTCACGGTTCCGTGTAATTTCGACACGCATACCAGACGATCCGATTCTCTTCTCTCGCATCCGCGAACTCGTCTCGCCTGATCCCGAGTCCTTTGAGCCGAGCATAGCTTAGCATCCGTCTTAATTGCTCCAAGATTCTTGCATCCACTGCGCCGGAGGAATTCGCTGCAAAGTCTGGCGCGCGAAATGATAATCAGTCACGCTGCGCTGTCTCTGATTCCGGAGGTCGTCGCCGACCTTAAAGTCGACGAAGCCCTTTGCCTTGCGCACCGGAGACCGTCGCGCTAATTGTGAGAGACTCGGTGAACTGTAATAAGAGGACAAAAAGGAAAGAGGGATATAGGAATTTGTTGGTATCGACGTTTCCTTGTTCGAGTCGCTATTCTGCATTCGAAGGGTTCCGTGATAGATGTTTCGGATTAAACAGGTATCCAACTATTAGGTCAACTATCGGCTCAACTGTCGGCTATCGGCTGGCACTAGGATGTTCGGGAGAGACCGATGATAGTTGGGAATACGCCGTCTCGAGAGTAGAGAGCATCATTCTCAGAGGACCTTAGAGGATTTTGGGTGGATTGAATGGATGCTAGCGGATTAGAGGGGAACGATGAAAGTTGCGAATACAGTGGCGATCTGAAAAGATTACCTCGTTATCTCCTTATGATACTGTGTCAGTCTTTAGCGGTATTTAGCTATTGGAGAAAATATAGGCACACAATACATATAAATTGTGTTCTTCTACTAGGTTTCGAACGACGAAGAAGTTGTATAGGTTTCGCACTCCAAACTCACCTTTTGCAAATCAAATTCAACCTTTTACAGATAAAGTATCTTTAAGTAAGTTTTTGATTTGTAAAAGGGTGTATTTTACAAGACCTGTAATCGTCGTGACCCTGAAGTAAACCACAGTGCACATCAGATTGTAAGGCCCTTGCCCTAAATATCTAGAAAGAGCAATTGCATTCTTCGAGCTAAATTCTTTGAACTTGGACGGGCGTACTACACTCGGTTGCGGCGTTTAGGGGCTGATAATGTTCCCCGTAGCGGTTCGATCGATGCGAGTCGGAAATATCGAGTATCGAGGCATTGAGTATGAAATCCGCCTGTGGGCGAAAAAGGAGGACGAAGTTAATCAAGGCTCGTGGCTCGTTTCGTCGCTCGCTAACGAAGGACTAGTTGAACTTGGCAGCGAGTGGAGATAATTGGCCGATATGCAATGTTCCGGGCAGCAAACAGGAGCCGCTAGCCCGGCACACGGCCGAGCGTTATTTCAAATACTAATTAGTAGGGGGTGTGCGCGAGGGAATCGTGGCACGTTGGCGATCAACAGGCTAGGCGGTAGGTAGGTAGGCGGCTTCGTAACGAAGCTGCCGGCCTCAATTATGCATGTAAATTCCACACACGAAACTGCCTGTCCGTTTGCGACCGCTCTCGTCCACGCTTCTGATCCGCTCTCTTTTGTCCGCGAGCGGACACTTCCCCGCGAACCAAGACAATCAGTCTCGCGGATCCTGAGGCATTCGGAATCATGTTTATCTTCCCACCTATACGGACACTGGATGCTTCAACGAAGGTCCCTTTAGCAAAGAACTAAGGGAAATCGATTGTTACTAGTGATGGGATCTGAATCACTTCGAATCAATGTTTACGATAAAAAATTCGAATCACTTGCAAGATAATTCGAGGCTTAGAACTCTTGAAAGTCTTCATAGTCTTGAAAATCTTGAAACTTTGGAAGGTTTGTAAGAATTGAGATAAGTGTACATTTTTTAACATCCATTTCCAATATCAACGTTGATTCGTACAGTGCTAAACTGAATCAAAATTTCGTTGGGACCTACGAAGTAACAGGAAAGTATTGTGTTGGAAAGAAAATTCGTAGCGTTTTCAAATTAATAATCGAAGATAAAATTAAGGTGTTTATTCATATGTTTATTCAATAACACGAGAAGTTACCTCGAACTTTCTCTACGAACTTTCGTTCCAACCCAATAGAAATAGTAGTGACTACAATAAGTCCTGACTTATCAGATGCGTGTTCAATTAAACAATTGATCAGATTTCTTGGATTTCGTAAAAATATTCACCGATGTCTTTACCTCGGAGAAACGGGAAGAGACAGCTGAAGGATGCAACCTTTAAAATAGGAGAAGAATAGTAGATCGACGTCGCAAGGATAAGCCAGCCTAACCTCTGGTCGACGCCTCGTCGGACGAGCGAAGGATCCGGATAAACCGGCGCGATTACCAATTCGGAAAAGGAGCCGGCTAGGACGGATGGCTCGGTGTTGAAATTTGAAAGTTTAATTCCCTCGACGAGACGCGACGCGACGAGATTCGAGCTTTCGCGTTTCGCGAGGAAATCGACGAGCGGGAGGAAAAGCAGCAGGATCAGGAGCTGTAGAGGGAGAGCGAGGCGCGTCTGGCGAGTACACGGTTCCAATTCCGCGGCGAGGACATTCGGTCGTCCATTTGCGCCTCCCCGGAGACAACGGCGAGCATGAAAAATGAAGTGGGTGGCATTTACGGGCGTTCCGCGATTTATGGTCGCGTCGTTCGCTCGCATATATCGCGGCTCCGCGAGAACGAAGCTTCGCAGTGGTTCGTAGCGATTCACGCCGTTCCGCGCGTCGGTGACGCGTCTCCTCCTTTTTTTATCGCGTCGCTCCGCTCCTAAATAATCGAGTTTGGTTACCGGGCACGCGTATTTTTCTTTTCTCCGACCGCAGGGCCGTGACAAGCCCTCCCACGAAGCAGCCACCAACACCGTCTCCTCCCTTCTCCTCTGCTCACCTCTACGTTCCTCGTGTCCTCTCTCGCGACCGCGAGCACGCTCTCTCGCTACGTAGACCGGCATTCTTTCGCGTGCACGCCGGTACAAATTACGTTGCCACGATAAAGAATGTAATTTAAGGCCGTGATAATACGAACCGCACTGGCTGCCGGGTTATGCCGCCGGTAATTAGCCTGCTCGCGCTGCCAACCAGCCGACCGTGCTGACCACTTAACGCGATGAACTCTATTAATTCGCGAACGGTGCCGCGCCGGCCAGCTAAATCGTTTCTGCTTCGCTGCTCTCTCTCTCTTCCCCTACCTCTCTCATTCTCACCCGGTGCTTCATTTCGTTTCGTTTCGCCGGTGTGTTCTTTCGGAACTGGCCCGTCCGGCTGATATTTCTCTCCGGGGAGAACGAGGACGCCGCGCACCACGGAAAAGCGCATGATAAACGGCGAGTTAGTTCTTTATGGGACGCCGGGGGATTTATGGGGATGCCCGAGATGGATACGTCCGCCTACCACCGTCGACTCCATCTCCCACGCTTTATTTCTACCCCCACCCTCGAAGAATACAGGGCCGAACCAAAGCCGGAAGCTTGTAGGCTAGTTCATTGATACACCAATCACTATACTACGAACAAAATTAATTTTGAAAAGTACACGGAGAATTGTCTCGCTCATATATAACCAACACGGCCGTCGACGTGTTACCGATATCCTACGAGAGACAGAGAATGCATATCCGTCGTGTGCCTTCATTTATTCAAATGTCCAAATGTCGACGGCGAAGAAATAGATAGCATCTGTATTTAATAGATTCCGCTCGAAACATTCACCATGAGTCTGTCCCGATATTACAGTGCAAAGGGTCAGTGATCCTTGCAGATCCTTCTCATTTTGCAAATTGAGTCTCGGTTCTCGAAATATTAAAGCTTGAAAAGGATCCTGTGATGTTTTGCACGATACCATATTTCCGGAACGCTGTAGAATTCTGGTGCTGGAAGATCGCGGCCGCGCCTCGGCCGTTTTTCTTCAAATAGCCGACAATAGCGAACTTCGGTAAATAATTTAGCCGTTATCGATCCGCACAGCGGCGAGCTATAAATTCCGTTTTTCGGTTTCCACGGAAGGCGATGCTATCGGAAGGTTTAGCGCAGCCGACCGCGCGATGAATTCACCGTCGACTGTCGGCAACAAATAATCCGCGATACAGACAGAGGCATCGGCATCGCTAATGGTAGCTCTGATAAGGCCATGAGGGCAACCCCGGTTGCTGACTACGCTTAACCGCAACGCGGACCGGTGCAATACGTCGCTCGACATAGATAACCATCGTTTTCTGCTTCGCTGCGATTTTAATCTCGTCACGGAGTTTAATGAGCTATCGCCGCGTCCTATCACCCACCCGCTCGCTCTCGCCCTCGCTTCTCCAACAGGTGCAAAACTCTTGCGCAAGCTTCGCCGTAGGAATATGGAAAAGCGATCGCGTAACTCCTCTTTTCAGATAATCCGGTTAAATGCACCGGAAAATGCATACTTCTCCGTATTTACTGAAACTGCTCCGCAGAAACGTAGAGTTTTATTTCTCCGAGGTAGACCGGTCGATCCTCGGAGCCAGAACGAATTTCCTGTACCTCTTTATTCTCTAAATGTCCGCTCCAATTATTCTCCCATATCATTTCCCATTCTCTTCGCTGTCTTATCGATTGCGCTCCAGTCGGTATCAGGTGACCAATAAAGTTCCGTTGGTTTTTCAGATACGAGTAGACGGGCTTATATTTCTATCTAAAACAATTTTATTCCTCGGAATGTTCGTGTTTGCGCTCCATCACTCTTCTCGGATAGACAAAGTTCAAATTAGTTTTATCCCTCGACTGTTTCAAATCGCACTGGTTTCTGCCATAAATGCCTAAGAATGACACAATATTCGCCTAATGCATCATCCTATTCGATCCTCTCCTTATTATAGAACGTACAAAGTATACGAGAATAATTTTACTGTTGGATGAAAAATTGATCGTAAAGAAAAATTGCATCGAACCAGAGAAGCAAGTCGGTACAAAGCTGCGAATATTTTCGAAATTCGGCAAGGTTCTGGAATAATCCTGTCACGGGGACGTGCTCGCGGAGGGAGTTAAACGATTCTATTCCGACAAAAACGTAGCGACTCGTCTTGCAAAATTTGCGCGATCGCGGCGTCGACGAGCTCCCGCGGCACAGTGAAATATAGATCAATGGAGAGATAACGATCCGCCGCCTGTTTGGATAAAATACGAGGACGGGAGGGCGCGAAGTCGATGGAATCTATATCCGCGGGTGCTCTACGCTGTACGCTCCGCTCCGCTCGGAGTACACATGCTCGCGTGTATACACGATAAACAACTGGAACGCGTGACGCACGCGAAATTCAAAATTCATTTAGCCTGTGAAGCACGCCGCTCCTTTCCGCACCGCACCTCGCCGTACCGCATCGCTTCGGCGTGTCGATACGCGCGAGGCGTGGAGTTTCTCTCGCGTGCATCGATGCACATTTATGCAGAGCATGCAACGAGACAAACTGAGCTCTCCCTCGGTTCTCTGCTCGCCACGCCACGCCACGCTACAGCGTGCCGCAGCTAGCTCGGTGCAGTCACGATGCAGTCCTGATGCACCGAGTACGGATGTGTACCGACGTTGATTCGATTTCGCTAAACGGGGAAATCGCTTCGCGCAACCCCCTCTCCTCCACTAGCTTTTTGCTAATGCTTTTTTAATCTGAGAACTTGACAGCGTGGGAGAAAAAGTATTGGTCGATGGAAGGTGGAAATCGAGCGCAGAACTCGTGCAAACAGAAATTATAGGGTGTGCATAAGTAGTTGATTATGAACTACGAGTGATTAAGAGTACAGCATGTCTACGTTTATACAAATGAATCGGAAACAAAAGCTGCATTATCTATGCGATGCGTACTTGCTAGATGTTTTTTCTCGGGCTGAACACGGTCGGTATTTTAACCTTTAAGAAAATACCGGCTCTCAAGCTCTTAAACTTTGAAACGACGATCATTGCACTCCGAGAGAAATGCAGCGCGGTTCATCGAGTGCTATGAAACCGCGAGCTTTTTGTTAGCGAGCTCTTTGCGACTCGACGAGCCGCAGTCTGTTACTCGGCCCGAACAAATTGCGACCAGATTCCAAAAGTCCAAGAAAAGTCGGTCCGCATTGCGGTATCGCGCTTGTTCTCGATCGAGGATTTATCTTCGAAATGTGCTCGACTTCCCGGAAGAATCTTGTCCCGCTCTCTATTATTATATTCCGGGTATGGGGTAAATCGCACGGTTCTTCGCCGAGCCGCGGTATAGCAGGTGAAATGACGCGGTATCGCGCGTTGATCCGCGGGCTTTGGCTCGTAATTCCCGCGAGAGCATCGTCGAAGCCATCCTAACGAGGCTCGAGAGCGTGTCCCCGTTGTCGCTTACGGGAAAAACGATAAATTTGAATTCGGCGCGGTGGAACCGGGGATCTGCTCGCGGCATCGCCGATAATCGGCGAGCGATATCGGGGGCCGATGAACTCGATCGATTACCAGACACGAGGATTAGATATTTCGAGGTTTACGGCCGCGCCGCGCTACGTGTGTGCACCTACAAATTGCGGGCCATTGTGTGCAAATCGTCGTCGCGTCGCGATGTGCCAGGCGATTCCGATCCAATCGAATCGACTCGAAAGGTCGCTCCACTCGCTCGCGACGGCTTCGATGCGATCGTGAGCACGTTCCGCTGCAAGTAGTCGCGGTCACGCAATGGTCAGACTGCTCGCACTCCTCTGGTTGCCTCGACCACTGGCTGAAAATACAGCTGCTGTTTTACACGGGTACTAATTTTCATTATCATCGCTCAGCATTATCATCTTTTTGTTGGGACGGTCTGGCTGATTTTGATTTTCACAAGGTTTCTTGCACCTTCATAGTAGACGGATCCCGCAATGGTCAGACTGCTCGCACTCCTCTAGTTGCCTCGACCCCTGGCTGAAAATACAGTCACTGTTTCACACCGATTCTCATCTTCATTATCATCTTCTTGTTGGGACGATCTGGCTGATTTTGATTTTAACGAGCTTTCTCATAGATTGATAGTAGACAGATCCCTAACGACGTATATGGAACATTAGACGTTGTTACTTGATAGACATACCGTCTTCGATCCAACGGGAATTGATCCCAGGACGTATGTAACTTTAATTCTTTACATCTTGAACACATTGAATGCCACGGTGATCATAAAATCAATCAATTTATTTACACACTATTTTAAATTAATTTATAAAAGTAAGAACAACTCCTTTTATAATATATTCCCAGAGGAATAAATTTGTTGAATAACTTCTCATGAATGCATCTGTACAATCTAAATAATCGTAAATTAGCTCTCTACCTCATCCGAAAAAATAGATACTCCATCCTTCGCGTGCTTTAAAAATTGTTTTTTAGAGAGGACATCAATGATGCTTCGCGTTCAATGCTTCGATCAGGTGTGTTCTCCGATGGCCAGGACAGTGCCCCACGGGGCAACCTCCGCTCCCGTGTGCTTCAGAGTTCGGAGGAGCTGGTGGAGAGCATCCGCGGCGCAAAGACGGTGGAACGATACCTCGGGAGCAGACATTTTAGCGGAAGTAGGGCGAGCTGCTCGTGGCAGAGCCGATTCGAGCTGGCTCGGCCTGGCTGGAGCTGGTAGGGGGCTATCCGTGTTTATCGGGGAGCGTAAAAGCCGGCCAAAGTAGCTACGGAAGACCGGGAACGGTTGGCTGATCGGCTTCCGCTCTGACCACTCCGAGAGAATGCTCCGCGGAAATTGATCTTGTTCGACGGAGCGTGGCGCGCAGCAGAGCCGAGCGGCGTCTCTCTCTCTCTCTCTCCCTCGATGATCGAGTTTCATGAATTTAATGCTCGTCGCGGACCCGCGTCTCTTTACGCCCGTAGTTTGCTCGACGGCTGCGCGGAGTGTACTCTGCTCGGTTTACGAGTGCCAGCCGAACCCGAGGACGTAATCGGTCCTTTATCGCCGGACACTCTCGGCTTAAACAGGTGCTAAACGAATTCACAGACTCGAGGCGCTAAAACCAAGCACGTATTTCCCGGTCTGCGAACAACGCCGTCCATGAGTCTTCGTAAAACTCTATTTGTTCCGCGATTAACCCGTTCCTCGTGCTCTCTTCTCGCGCCTTCTCTCCGGCTAGAATAGCATCCTTCCCCGAAGCGAGCTTCTTGCAAACCAACGAACAATAACACGCAGACGGATTGAATAACTGACGATGAAGCGTTTACGACTAGACCAGCCCGGCCGGTATCAAAAGGATCGTGTTGCTTGTTGCGCTTGCAGTCGCTCCGCGAGTTTACGGTATGTACCATCAGCAATGCAAACAATGCGAAATAGTACTACGGTTTCCCGAATGTTTTGGAAAGCAGCTAATGAAACTTTGTTATCAAAGCGATACTGACCGTTCTATTTCTCAACGTTACGCATACAGACAGCTTCGAGCGAAATGCTACATCTTGCAAAAATGTCAAGTATCGCGTTTCGGGTATGAGGTATCGTTGCGATCGAGGAAAGCCGTGCGCGACGATTACGGCGGAAGGCACGCGCTGGGGGCCGTTGTTGTTCAGCCTCCCGGTTTATTCTTGGCTCCCATCCGCGAAGGAGTACGTGACTCGCGCGAAGATAACCTCGCGATTTATGCATCCGCGTTAACCGATTTATGAGCGTACGCACCGTCGCGCGTCGACTCGACTCCGCAGGCATCGCGTCGTATCGTGGCGGCCGCAATGCATTACGCTTATCGCGAGGGGAAGTCGTTGCTTCGGAACAAAAACGCTCGTCCCACTTTCGAAGGTGGGCGGAAGCGACGCCGGGAGCACCGCTAACGACTTCCTTCGAAAACTCGTCACCGGTGTGCGCGTCTCTCTCTCTCTCTCTCCCTCCCTGACAAGAAATTTTGGAGATTACGGGTCGGTGTCCTTTGGCAAGAAAGCCGCCTCTCGCATCGGAAATTTCGTCACGAGCGAGAGAAAGGAACGCCTCGAGAGCTCCTCGCAGCTAGTTAGCCCGCGCAAATGAAATTAAGTGCGAATAACCGAGCACGCAAATAGTTACTTTTGAATTTAAAGTAACTCCTCGTCGTCGTTGGCGGCTACGTACGACGTTCTCTCTTCCTCTCGAGAATGCGAGAGAGAGAGGAGTTCGTCGAGGTCGTTCTCAAGCATATTTGTCTTCAGGCTCGTCAAGGGGAGCCAGGCAAAGCGGAGTCGAGAACTCGCCGGAGATCTTCCTTTTTCTGGTTCTCGAGCACGTTACTTTCCCGGGCCTTGGACCGCGACGCGACTCGGAGTCGCGCGCGTCGTCGTTCGACTCGAGGAGCGTCGCCTTCGTTCCTGAATGAAATGCAAATGTGACGACGCGAGTCGCGAGGATGTTGTGAGACAGTCGTACAACTCGCTCTCTCTACCGCGTCTCCTTTAATTATCTACTTTGCTTCCTTTCCCGCTATGCTTCGACCGCTTTGATCCGCGCCGCGACGTAATTGCCGACGACATCGGGCTTCCAACCTCCGTAATAAGATCCGCGGAAACCGCGAGCGAGCACCCGCGCCAGACGAACAACATCTATGAAACGACCACGCGTAAATCATCGAGACGTTCCGAGTTAACATTCGCGAAAACACGGAAAATCTCACCTGTGGGAAAATAAAGTACTCGTTGCGCGACTGTGCGCATATGATTGTACTGCTGAGTATATTACGGGGTATTTTATATGTTCTACTTTATATGTTCTTCTATTATGTTATATTTAATGTGGTATTTCATATGATATACTGTGTATTATATTATAATACTATATATTATATGGCGTTTCATATGCTATACTATATGTTACGTTATATTATATGGTATTCTAAATGCTATACTGTATATTAAGATATATTACGTGGTATTTCATGCGCTGTACATTACGTTACGTTATACATATATGGCATTTCATATGCTATACTATATCTTGCGTTATACAGGGTGAATCACGAATCGTGATCCGTAGAGATTACGCTGCTATTAGCAGTCCGATCGAAAATGTTTTCATCAGGTATAGCATGGTTTCAAAAGAGCTTTAACGTGATTATAGCAAATTTTTCGTCAACTCTTTCCTTTTATGATTTTTCAAGGTCACCTTCAATTTTTTGCAAATACACCTGTAATTTTTTTACGCCTATTTGTTAGAGGATTTCAAGGCGAATTCGGAAACGTATCATAACAATAAAAAATTACAAAAGAAATTGTAGAAAAGTTGCAAAGAAGATTGCAAAAAATTGCTTTTTTAATTTTCCTTTACAAAAAATTGCTTTTTTAATTTTCCTTTACAAAAAATTTGCTATAATCACGTGGAAGTTCTTTTGAAACCATGTGCATGTGATAAAAATATTTTCGACTCAAACTGATCATGACTCGTGATTCTCCCTGTATTATATTGTATTTCATATTCAATCGTGCGTGCCATCTGGTTGGAACATTGTATTTATTAAAATATTTTGACAACGAAGCACAGCACCGAAAAATTGGTGTTGCAGCGGACGTGACAAGGTATTGACGAGATTAAGACATTGGTCTTGCGAGAACACTGGATTTCCGATGGAGAAACGAAATTTCCATCTGAAATTCGTGCAAACCTGGAACTGTCAAATCGTGCAGCCATTTGTTCAAACAAAACCGCGCATTTTCATTATCAGTTTGCCAGGACCCCAAAGCAGTATTTCGTGGATACGTTTGTGGGATATCGCGGGGTGGAAAAAATCGCTGGCCTTTTATCAGCGGATAAGGGTGGTTTCGGGTTAAGAAGCTCTCGGTGCGATCCGCTGCGGTTTCCCTGACGCGTGCGAGGGCGAATGGGAAAAATCTAGTCGCATATTTTCGCGGAAAGTGTATCTGGACACCGGAGCGAGTGAAATAAAGCTGTTCGATGCGGTCGCGCCGTCCTGCGGCGCTTGGGAAAAGCTGGAAGTAGGATTCTCGGCGAGTGTGACGGTTCGAGAAGAAGCTGCGAGTCTGCTATCGCAATTTCCACTCGGCTGGAGATTCTGGTCGGACGGTAGGCTGGAGAAAGATGTAACGCGAGAGTGGAAGGGCTCGTCCCGGGGAATCCCGGGAGGATCGCGGAACAAAATTCCTCGCATTGAACCGGGAATATTTCCGAGCGGGAGACAGGCACGCGAGGCGGCCGAACGGCGGCGGAAAACCGAGAAAGCGGAGGCCGGAGGAGAAAAAGTAGCGTAAAGCGTACTTAACACACCGTTATCGTATTATACTCCGAAAGTGATATGCCGTGTATGCCGAAGGTGGCTGCGAACGCGTGGCTGCGGCGCGGAGAAACGAACACAGATAAACACAGAGCGGAGTTAGAGAGAAAGAAAGAAAGGGCTGAGATAACTTTACGCAGTGAATAACAGAGGCGGAGCAGCGAGAGGAAAATCGATCGATGAAATGATTCCGACCATTCCGCTTCGCCCTTTCCGCGTCTCTGTACGCACCGCGTGTCCATTTCAGGTGCAAAATAAAACTTCTCCGCCCTCCCGCCCCTTCCGCTGCGAACCGAGATGCTAGAACGGGTAAAACGAGAAAGAGCGCCGGGAACGAACACCGTGGCGAACGTGTTCGAAACCGAAACGCTTCGACCGCACGAGAACACTTTTATCGCTGCCCTCGGCTCTGTTTCGTTCTGTAATCGGAATTGTTTTCGGTCACGTTGAACGCGCCGAACGCGTTCAAAGCGCGAGAACAGGCACGAGGCCGGAATGTAAAATTGCAGCCTCTTCGCCGGGCAATAAAACCGAGAAAGGGCCACCAAATTCCGAGACAACCTTGTAATCATCGTCTCGTCCATCAACGTCGCCCCTGACCCTATCTCCCTTCTCCTTCCTTTCTCTTGGCGAACTAACTTCTCTTTCGTACGAGTCAAAAGTCGTTCGCCGTGGAACGAGTCCAGCGAAAAATAGAATTGTGCGGTCGAATAGAATGAAAAGCAATGGCTGCCTTGATCGGGATCAAGATTTGTTACTTTTCTTTAACCTCCGCCAAAGAATCCCAACTAAATCATTGATCGCGGAGGCTGCGAGCAGAGAGATCTTTAGGACCTCTACGGTTCCGCAGTAGATTCGGCCGGCACGGTTGGACACTATTCTTTATCCCTTTTAACTCTGCTGTCGACCACGGTTCAGCTGTGTTAGTTACAATTTTCTTGCAGCTTCATAGACTCGAAACCAGCTTTAACCCCTTGCCTTACAATATCGTGTCTGACACGTGATGAAGATTCTGAACACATTCTGATAAAAATGTATGTTAATAATTTCCTTTGAACCAAAATAAAATTCTATTTTGGTTTTGTTAATATGCAGCTATTGGAGAACATATAGGTATAGAATTTATATAAATATTCTCCTTTTCTAGGAAATCACGATCTACAAAAAAAGTTCTAGTCACTAAAACCGTAAAATAAATTTCGTTTAACACTACATTTACGAGAGGGCTGTTCTGCATTATTTTGTAGAAATAAGTTTAATTGTATGAATCTGTCCCTCGGTGTCAAGTTGACACGGTGGTAAAAGATCGATGAAACAACAAGACAAACAGTTATTTTTCGATGTTTTTTTATTCGAATTTAAGGATTTCGCGTTAAGAAAATAAAAGTCACGAAGTGTCGGGCAAATTCACCCACAAATAACAGAACAGTATAACTTATTTAATTTATTTAACTTATTTAACTTATTTAATTTACCCGAGGAACGGGTGAGGATTAGAAGAAGACAGAGACTGGGCACGTGGCGAATAAACCAGTTGACAGGGTCGACCGGTCGATGTAAATAAAGGTGCAACGAGTGTAGCCGGATGAGCGGATCGAATGTTCCTTCGTCGAACGACGAGTTCCATCGTTTTTCCCGGTTAACGGGTGGAGCAATGGAGATTACCCAGTGTATCCTTTATGGATCGGGCGCTTATCACCGACTCCGTTCGCAGCGGGCCGATTCGCTCCGATACGATCCGATCTGATCCGATCGGATTCGATGGAAAAAGTTATGGCAAGAAGCGGGCTGCACAGAGACGACTCGAGAAGGCAAAGAGCTCGGAAAATTCGATCCCTTTCGTCGCGGAATCTTTCCGTAACGGAGCTGCGGAGCTTTGATCCTCGATGACCCCGATATCGAGCTGTACGAAGCTACGTGGGAAACGTTCGACGAAGGCTGCGCGGCCGAGCGTTTCTTGTTTCCCCTTTCCGTTTCCGGTAGCTGGGATAGGACCGGTATATCGAGCTGATATCCGGTCGAGTCCTCGTCGTGTCATCGTTTGGAACAATGGCGCTCGATGGAGACCGCTGAGGACACACAGAGATCCTTGCGAGCCCTTGGAGTCGATCTCGCAGAGCTCCGACTCGCGAAAAAATATGTACTCCCCGATGGAAACGGAAACGGAGGCGAGAACAATGGTTGTTCGTTGCGGCCGAAACGATTGGACGCGGACGTGGACGTGCATCGCGTGCATCTCGTGTATCGCGTGCAGCAGTGGTGCATTGTCGACGCGTCGCTCGTTGGTCGCCGCGCACCGTCGCGTGTCGCTCGGTGCGCAACAAAAGCCACCGTGTGCTGGGGTAACCGTGCGCGGGGTCGCCGGTGGACAGAGTCGAGGAAGAAAGCGAAGAAAGGAGAAAGGGGACCGGGAGAAAAGAGGCTACGGAAAAAGGGGTAACGGGACGACGCCCGTAAAACTCGTAGGTCGCCGGGGCGAAATGAAAGGAAACTAAAGAAAAGAAACGAGATACCGGGAAGACCGGAACAGAAGAGAAAGGAAACGAGAGGCGGCAGGAAAGAAGACGCGATGCGGCCTGGCCACCTCGCATTTTCCTATCTCCAGCCAGAGTATTAGAAGTTGCGAGCTCGTAAGCTCTCGAGCGGAGGCGTCGCGACGTTTCTCGACGAATTTGCACCGACCCGCGACGCCCTCGCCACTGTTCGTATCAAAAATGCAGAGCGCGTTTAAAATAATCTTCTCCGCAGACAAATAGAACCGATTCACATTGTCGACCCTAACATCAACAACCAAAGTTTTCTCCGATGTTCAACGATGTACTTCATAGTCGAAACAAAATGTAAATGAATCTGTGAACACTAGACTGCGGATATTTATGCAAAATAAAAATCCTCTGTAAAATTGTACAGTAAAATACCAATGATTGTAATCAGCTGGAACCAACATTGGTATTTTTAAATTCTTATTAAATTGCACTTATTTATTTTTGACGATGATCTTGGCATTGATGAACAGAAACATTACAGAAATTTTAAAAAGAAATTGAAACTGGTAGTTTAAATTTGAAATTGATAGTTTACGGAAAAAACGGTATCGAATTTGTTCTTCACGGTAGTCACGCAACTATAACACTGACGATTAGAATGAAAGATGAATCTGACTTGAATTTCAGCGCGCGTTTATCGTAATTTAGATTAGCATCTCTGTTATCTAGCTGCTTATAATCCCATCGAATTCGATGCTGAAATCATTCCGGGAGAGCCCCAGATTCGTTCCTCCGTATATCTCGCGCCTCGTATCTCGGTCAATCCTCCTTGGGAGATCCATAGTTTGCAGGCTTGCCGGATTTTCCCGCGCCTCGAAAATCCTCGCTCGTTCTCGCGCGAGGCGTTCCCGTGAATTTGCCCGTGTCGTTGCCGCTTGTTCGACTTGTGGACAGAGTTTCCACCGGCGAAAATTTCTGGGCCGGTGCACGGTCCTCTTATTAAAGGAGTCGCGTCGCCGTCGTCGGGAGGAATTGAAACCGAGGCGAACCGCAACACCGGGTTTTTTAATCAAATGCGTTTTAAACTCGAACGATCGAACTTTGGACACGGCTCGTTGAACTTGTAACGTCCCGACTGCCGACGTTTTAAACCTTCCGGCCAAACTCGCTGCAGTTCGGTGCATCGTCACGTCCCCGAGGAGATCTTGCTCCCCCGAGCTAGGATTTCCTATTCAACCGATCGCACGTGTAACTGTACACAGATGATGGTACATGTCATCTATTTGCTTTCGCAAAAATGCCATTCTTCTAATAACGGTAATATATCCTGATTCAATAATAAACTCAAGTTTCATTAACACTTGGATTTACACAGTATTTTAACACTAAACCTACCACGAGCGATCAAATGATCCAAATGATCAAAAGATTTTTTATTTGACAATTATTGATATTGTAAAGGTGTTTTCATGGGAATTGATTGAATACATTTTTTGACTCCAGTATATATTATAGTAGAAATCGCATAGAATATAAATAAATTGAATCTTGTTATTTTTATAATACTTTTGATGGTCGGTAGGTTTAGTGTTAAAGGCGCCGTCTAGCTATTCAGCTCCTGGTGACGAATTATAATTGAAAGTATAGTAAGAATATCAATGGATCTAGATAAAATTCCACTAAAAATATATTCTAAATAATTTATGGACAGCTGTCTAAATTGAATCAGAAATTGCCATCTGTACTATCAAAACCAACCGCCTCCTCAGTCTTCAAATATCACTTGAACGGCGCTGAAGGCTATTTTAGCGATCTAATGCGTCTGTGCGTGCGCGATCGATCGCATATGATATAAGAAATCGCGAACGGGAAATCCTCGAAGGCTGCAATCGCCTGGAATTTTGATGGGTTGCGTAATTCGGGGCGTGATCAGCTAAATCTCGACCGGTTGGCCTAGCCGGGAGTTCGGCTGCGATGGGAGTGGAGCCGAGCGGAGGCCCGTTACCGATTATACGCAGCCGATTCGACCCGACGCGACGCTCTCGAAACCTGGATCAAAGTTTCACGGCAGGCTCGCAGGCTCGATGGCTCTCCTCGGCATACTCTCGGTCCGGTTTACACGATCGTTACACGGGGTTGCTGCATAATGCATGCACTTTCGCGCACGCTACGATCGGTAGTTTACGGTTAATCGACTGGTACTCGCCGATTTGCGAGATTCTCCGTTCTCGCCATATCGTTACGCGTCCTTTCCTGCTTGCTTCTGTTTCGCCAAAACGCGGAGGTCCAAGTTTCCAACAGGATTCTATGAAAATACATGACTATTGTTCCACGTTTCATGCTCCGAGCAAAAATAACATCTCTCGTTGAAAATTGGAGAGAAAAAAATTCATGTTTCCGCCCGGGATCGAACCGGGGACCTTCCGCGTGTTAGGCGGATGTGATAACCACTACACCACGAAAACGGTTGAAATGGTGCTCTGGTTTCGACGTATCCACGCTTAGGAAATTCTTATCAGGTTACACGCTGTCGATGCGGACTCCCTGGATTGAATTTTTTCGATGAAACGATATTCGTTTGGTCGGTTCGATTGGCTAGAGTTTCATGTTTCTTATCTCTCGCATTAATTTCGATCTACAGCGTCATTCGTTTATTTTCAAGCTTGACCGGCGTTCTACGGTTGTCAAAAATTTTTAACCTTCAATCACTCGCACTCCACTTTCTACAGAACTGGGTATATGGAACTTTCCATCACTTCAACATTTTCTAGTGCGGTCGACACCTGTTTTCATGCTTGAAACACTAAATTGGAAGTTTTTAGATCGTAAATTGAAGCAGCTAGATCCTATTTCAAATATGAACTTTCCATTGTTAGATCTGGGATTTTCTGGCTGTCCTTCTATCCTTAAATTAAAAGTACCAATTTAAGACTCAATATTTATAGTACCCAACTTTTGCTCTGCGTTATAATGGAGGATTTACTGAGATCACGAAAGGTACTGGATTTGAGGACGATCTCGACAGATTATTTTTAGTCCGTCGGACAGCTAAATTTCATCGTATCTCGCATTGTTCTGACAAGTTTATCGACGTACGATGATAAAACGACTATAGAAACGGTAAAAAAATGAAAAAAAGAATGTTTCCGCCCGGGATCGAACCGGGGACCTTCCGCGTGTTAGGCGGATGTGATAACCACTACACCACGGAAACTGGTTGCGGTGTAGTTCGTTTTAGCGGTTGGCTGGTTGCCTCGAGCCTTTGATCGACCGCTTTGCACGCGTGAAACCGGTCCGGTCGATTCCGATGTTCCCCGTCGCGTCGGATAAAAATCGTAGCGGCCTTTTCCAAAGGGTCCTTGTTCTTGCGACAGAGGGAAACGATAAGAGTGAAACTGGCGCGGGATCCGCACGGGGTTAGAGGGCGGGCGCAGTGAATGCAAGCAGCGGGGGGTATTTTATGTCGCATGAAATTGAAATGTCACAGGCGACGTTTCCGTATCTGATAACAAAGCGCAATAACACACACGGCTGCGCAATAATGTACGCGTCTGTGCAGTCACGTACGCTTCCATCGCATCGGCGACACGCACGCGCGCGATAACATCTAATTTCGGGCAGGAAGTACCTACCCCTACGTCCGAGCGGAACACCGCGGCGAAGCATTTCGTTCCCGAACGACTTTCGACAGGAGATTCGGTCGGCCGGTGGTCGGTGGTCGGACCACCTCCCGGAAACGCTGAAGCCTCTCACGAGCGAAACGCTCCAACTTTGATTTTAACGAGCTCTCCTCTGCCATGATAGCGTGCACGTTCATCACGGAATGCACGAAATATTATCTGCAGTTACCTGATAGTTTTAACGATATAAACAATTAATCGTACATACGCAGCCGAGTGCACCGCGACCAAATTGCACGACCGAACTCGATCACCGAATTGGGCAATCTGCTGGCACAGCGAGGGCTGTTGAACGGAGTGGACGTTCAATAGGTTATTATAATTATAAACAAGGGAAGGGAATATTCGATAACCCTCCTATGACGACGAAGGGAATATGAAGACAAATGAATTCGTATAATACGTGCAACAATTGAGAATTTTTTGAATTTGAGAATTGTTACGAATCGACCACGTTGAAGTTTGCGTTGAGCGACGTTTTCTGGAAGGTACACATCTATTGTGCATTGGGTCCGGTACGTGACTATTTGTAGTTTGACTACGGCGTTGGGGCTTTTTTTGAAGGGTGGAGGAGAAAATACATTTATGTACACCCCGGAAGGGAGTAGTGTGGGACTCGGGGAATCAGGTGTTCGGATCCCCCACTACCACTGAAAAGACCCATCATCCAGGGACTCTTGAGCTCTGTCCTTCCTCACTATCTGGCCCGAATTAGGACCAGTTCAAGGCCCAGCTGTTCGCATTTCTCCTGAACTGTGCTGTATTCCCGGACTCCATCCACTCATGTTCTTGTCAATTACGGCGTTGCCTGTCATCGCTACTCAGTTTAAGGGCATTGCCGTCTTTACATGGGTACCTTCGATGCAGTCCATAAACGCCTGAAATTGTCGTCTGGACCCGCTTCAAGCACCTAGTTCTAGTTCCGCCCACCCTAAAATCGCTGAAGGAGGAGGGATGAAACTCTATAAAGGTAGGGGGGGCCGAGGTGTTGAGTTTGCTAACTCTCGGTCCTCCAGTTAGACTGCGCCTAGAATGCACCTTCACATCTAGATTCTAGAACTAGTACCACCCTTGCTCTCGATTACTTGTACATAGCTGTATTAGGTTCGAGGGAAAGTTCTGTCGCAATTGAAATAAGCAGGTAATTTTGCTTATAATTGAAACAGGAATTAACAGATTATCTGAAAGATGGCAACAAGTTGTTTGTACATATATTTTTTCAGATTCATTCAAATGTGTTCTTTAAAATACGACAGAACTTTCCCTCCAACCTAATAAATATAGTTGACAATATTATTATTATTTCAGCGCACTGGTTCGATCAATTGCTATTTAAAACGCTATTTTCAAATTACCACAATAATTTTTTCCGACGTTTCGATCCTACTTTAGATCATTTTCAAGAAAAATAGAAGAATTGCGTCTGTAATTTAACAACCGTTATTATGTTTTGTTTTGCGTAAATTTAAAGAAAAGGAGAATATTGTTACCTACTTGCTTAGTGCAAAAGGAAATTTTAGCTTTATAGAAACATGTGTTGATGCCAGGTCGGTAAAAAATTATTGTGGTAATTTGCAAATAGTGTCTTAAATAGCAATTGATCGAATCAGTGCGCTGAAATCATAATAATATTGTTAGCAACAATCTACGATCGACATAAGGAAACATTTAATAAATATAGTGTTCAATAGTATTTCTTGACTTATTTCGGTTTCGATCCGAGTCGGGTGGTTCTTCGAGAAATTTATTATCAGTCGGCACACCCGGTGCAAAAACATTGAAGGTCCGAGAGATCGTCTGGTCTACCGCGGACAATGAACACACTTTGATTGTCGCGGCGCATCATTTTGTTGATCGTGAAGCGGGCAAAATGAAATACTCTCTTGAACCCAGTATCCGACAATTTAATATTTAATATCTTGACTGAGCGACCCAGTCGTTCGGCGCAGAAGGCTGTCAAGCGCACGAGAGCCAGTCCCCTGTCCCAGGTTCATCTTTTGCCCTGATTCGTTCGGAGCAGTGGAAAGATTAGCTCGGTGGCGCTTAGAGTCCGCTGAATCTCGTCGCCGTCACGTAGCAGGAGGTTTTTCTGAAAAGTAATCTGCTCGGGCCGCGATGTATTCCGTTGGTGGCGGGCGCACGGAGACTCGGCACCGTTAATCCGTAAAACAAACCTGCATAATCCGTCGTCTCGTCGAGCAGAACGAGGACCGGCTGGCTTCGGGAGCCCTAGCGCGAGGTACGTAGATACGCCCTCTCGTCCGCGCCCCTCGAGTTCTCTTGTTTGCCTTGAAATATTCACGGTTTAATCTAAACTTTCATCTTATCGTCGCCGTTCGGGCCCGAGGATTGGCTGTCGGCCGATTCGATCGAACCGGAGCTGTTTTAGGGCTCGGCAGGGCTGCGGAGCCGCGTTTCGACCCGAGCTACGACGCGTTGTAAACCGACCCAAGGACGATCGAGTCGTTTCCCCGAGCTTTACGACCGCCCGGAAAGATTCTAGGGCCGGGAAAAGATTTTCCTATGCTTTTCGGAAAGCCGACAGGTTCACCCTACACCCCTGGGGAACGTGCAGATAGCATGGTCTGCGATTAGTCCTAAATATCAACTCTCCCAGCCCTGCGCCAGACTCGACATTCACCTCTGCATCAATAGTTTCGATTTAGAGGATATTTCAGACAATTACGGACAAAAGTCGAGTCGCTGGTGCAGACACGTGTATTTTGAAGCGGTTTTCAAGTATTTTTGTGAAGCGGTGAGTCCTGCTCGAGTATAATTCACAAAGAAGCAAGCTAATAAACGCCCTACTTAGTCTGGACCTTCAACCGCCTCTAAATGTAGACACACTCATACCGAAACCAAATGTTGAAGCTTTGTATTCTACACTTGTAGTTATTCTTGTAAAGCGAAATAAACCCAGAGGGGTTTAAAGTGCTTAAATAAAAAAAAGGGTCCTGCTCGTGTGGTGGTTTTATAAGCCCAAATCATGGGATTCTTCATCGGTCATTGATGCATGACACATGTAGGACCGCACGTAACAGTATATTTATTAACCATTCGGACGACGGATCATCCGTTGATGGCTGGGACCATTCACTGGTTTATTTATCAAATTTTTAAAACGTTTTTGTTGGGTCCCTGTTCGAATGCTTTATTTCAGCAGACAAACACAGCGAAATAATTTGGCACACAGAACTACCTCCCACATTTTCGTACCGCCCCTGTGCCAATTCCCGAGGCCCCGGCGCTCTCCTCTCGTTCTCCGTTTCACTCCCGCAGCTCCGCTCTGTGATATAATTGGAAAGGATTCCAGGACGTCGAGGATAATCGCCTGACACAAAGCTTATTATATAAAGATTATCACGAACCCCCGAGAACGGTGTGACGCGCCGCGCTGTCGACGAGATGAGAATATTTTGAAAAATTATCGTGCCGTGGAAAAAAATATCCGACGCTCTCGGAAAATTTATTATCCGCTCGAAAATTGATCGTTCTTTCCGTCGCTGCGGCCCTCGGGATTCTCTTTTTGGTCGTCGCCGCCGCGTAGCAGACCTCCTCCGTTGTCCCGGACGTGTCCGATAAACTCTCGGGCGAAAAATTTTTCGAAAATTAAAAGTTCCGCGGGGGAACGAGCGCGTAAAGTCCGCGCGGCGCGATATTAAGGACGGAGCAATGATAATCCGTGCGCCGAATAAATTTCAGGAAATCGATACTCGGTGGATCGCGAACGCCGCCGGCCGTTTCATCGTTTTACGAGGGCATTATTATTTCTAATAGGTTTCTAAAAGCGGCTGGATAGCCGGGTGAACGCGACGACGAGGACGCGGGCGAGCGGCGGGCAATCTGGGGAAAATATACATCGGGAAATCGACTCCTGTTACGACATAATTCTCTACGGCGCGGAGAAGAGAGACAAGCGGGGCGGTGCGTAAAAGCGAGCGCATACTTGCGGCGTCCGTTTCGTCTCGTGGCTGCATTAAAATATTGATCAACGCAGCGGTTGGGTAACGGATACCGAGCCGCACACGCGGGTCAATATCAACCAGCGGCCTTGCTTAATTAATTAATCGGTTGCGCTCCACTTTCGCTAATGAATATGTTGTTTCACACCGAAGAACCGCCGGGAATAGTTGTCGCGCTAAACGGCCGCATCTTACGCCGCGCCGCGCCGAAGCGTTCCGCCTCGAACGTTCGATTAATCGTTCCTCCGCGAACGCGAGACGCAATCGGATTTGCGGTGTCACGCAAATCGATTCTCCGCCTCTCGTTTCGGCCGCGTTCTTCCCCGCTGTTACATTCGCGGTGCGACGTTCTTTCGCCGTTTCCGACCCTTGCGGGGATGCGCGAGAGGTCCTTATATCTTATTGGTTTGCCTACATTCTTCTGCAGCTCGTCCGTGGTATGCAATATAGGGTTAAGGTTCCGCGGCAGGATCAAGGATGAAAGCAGCTCGTCGCCGTTATGCCGCGAACGAGCCGCGGAACCGTGTCGCGGGGCAAAAATAAATCTTTCAAGACAGGCCGGATCGATGCGCGAGAGATGCAGCTGCGTTCCTCGAGGATATTTGATATTCTGACGTGGTCGGGATAAAAACAGCTGCCCGTATAGAAATTGGGTCGTGCTCAGGTAGAAATAGGCGTGCAAACGCGCGCGTCGCTCGGTCCGGCCCGATAGGTTTCTAAAATGGTCCGTAGCTCGCAGTCGAATGAGCAATCACGGACGATCGAAATTCGCCCGGTGAGATACAGTCGAGTAGCGATATCGATCCGGCGGATGCGCGACGATTGCACACGTTGCATCTTCCGCTGCTAAACGGTTCCTCCCTCGAGGAGCGACTATCCTCGACAGCCTCCCTCGAGAAGAAGAATGGGGTGGGACGAGCGACTAGAACGGGGAACCGTGTCACGAAATCGTCAACTGAAAGTTTCATCGAGGTTAAAAAAGGCAAAAGGCTCGAAGTGGAGAGAGAAAAGGCGCGAGAGCCGGCACAGGATGCGCGGCGTTCTCCTCGGGAAACGTCTCGCGTTGCACTCGGACGCATACGTCGGATGCCTCTACATCGGTTGCCACTTATCGATCTCGACCCGCTGAAAGCTCGTGGGAAAACTTCTCTTCCGCGGCGGTTGCTCGCGTCTCTCGAAAGAGGCGGATGGATCCGTTTCGAATAATTCGTCGAGATGGACCGCGTTTCCTCCTCCAGCTGTTCCGCCACCTGCTTGCGAGCGAGCGTGCCGGATTTTCCTTCGCGGCTCCGAAACGATTCCACCGTGGAAACGGCTGTTTGCACGGTGGAACCGCGTCCCTAGCCCCCGTCGAAGATGTCCGGTCGCTTTGAAGCGAGTTCGCCCCTCGTTAAACACTCCCGTGCAAACACGAGGCTCGTGGGGATTCGATTATGCCACAGGAAGGGACACCGGGACGCTCTGTGGACACGCGCGACGTCCATCGGACTGAAGGCGCATCTGCTCGCAATTTCTATCGTCGATCCTCGACCGTCCCAAATCAAACTTTCCTTCGACCTTCGATTGCAGGGTGTTCACCTCGACGATTTTATAATTCTCGTAGTGCACCGGTCTCTGCTTTCCCGATGCGAGAAATTTCCTTAATGCGGGACCCACGAAACTATCTATGTCCCTAGAACTTGACACCAAGTCTCAAATACTTCGACCATCAGACCAGAGACAATAAATTAGTCTAAGCGTCGGAGACTCTTGAGCCCGA
Source organism: Lasioglossum marginatum (assembly GCA_028455795.1). NCBI lineage: Eukaryota > Metazoa > Arthropoda > Insecta > Hymenoptera > Halictidae > Lasioglossum > Lasioglossum marginatum. The sequence goes on along the minus strand of CM052264.1, from coordinate 2,703,267 downwards.
AGAGACGGGACTCGTCCGATTTTTTCTGCGACTTTCTCGCGCCATAATATTAACAGTTTAAGACAGCGTCTGGACCACTTCTCTACAGCTCATTTTCTCCCACTATTCTTTACCACCTCTAAAACAGTTATCACATCCCTTAAAAAGCATCTTTCCGTTCTACTCTTCACAGTCTTCAGCCTGTTCTCACATAAGCCACAACTTTGTACAGTTGTCCTACTTAAAATATAAGTTATTGTTACCACAACACTTTATACAGTCATTCATCGAAACACCTCACCCTTTACTAACTATCTAGCACGGTGTTAAGTAACCAAACCAGGTGTGACAGATGTGAGAAAAGTCGAGTTCACCGATCTTTTCCATCTACGCACGTACACCACATCTCGCGGAAAACTTGAAAAGATTCTTCTGTCTATCCGGATTACCTATCCCGGGCCGGAAACGCGGTTACAAACGCGGAAACGAAAGAGTGAAGCTCCTCGGGCAATTGAAGCGACCGCGCATAATTCGGCCAGCTCCCTTTCGAACTGATTCGACCCGGCACGCGGTTCGTTTTGTCTCGCAAATATTTGCGCGCATCTTCCCTCTCCGGGATACGTGTTCGCCGTTGATGGCATTTATCGGCTCGATGTAACGGCTGATCCGCTTTTTACGGTGTTCGCGCGCGCCATTCTCGGGGCCGGCATTTGAATGACAATGGGGAACGCGCGGGCGCACGCGAGTCAGACGTTCTCGCCGTGATAATTGATATTCTGTCCCGGCCGGGAAATAAATATGCATTAACAAAATAACAAATTCACGGGGTTCGATCGATCCCGGGCGTTATTACACGCGTTCGAACGGCGGCCCGTTAATAATGGCGGCCGGCTACGTGATCGAAATGCGGAAAACTGGGCGCAACCGCGGAACAACGGAAGCCGTCGGCCCCTTTGTCGCGGGCTACCGTGCCCGTGTGCTCCCGTGCTCGGTGTAACGAGCAAATTTATATTTTATTTACGGTCGTTGGTTAGCCGAGAGACGGGCGTTTCGTTCGTTCGCAAAGTGGTGTAAGAAAAACACGGACGCGATCGAAATTAAACGAACCGTTTGCTGCGAACGCTGGGCTTTAGAGCCCGTTCAGACGGGCGTTTTCTATTGTACGACCGCGTGGACACGTGTGAACGAATACGAAAACGCTAATGTAAATAAGATCCACGTGATTTTTGTTTTAGATTGTTGGTCCGCGCGGACAGATGTGTGAACGAATACGGAGACGCTGTCGCTCGTGGCGGCCTCGGAGACGGTTTCCTGTCCGTCTCTTCTCCGCCACTTTCTCTGTTTATTATAATCTTTCCTTCATTGTTGTATCGATGAAAAATGAGGCTCGCGCTGCATCGATTCGAACAAAGAATGATGGCAGAGTTCGGTGGTCGATTCGACTCGCGCGATCGGAGCACGGCGACCGAGGGCATAAAATTTCATTGTAATCGGAATGCTCCTTTCGCGGCGAGAATCGGCGTCGTCGTCGGCTCGTAACGGGGATTTTATTGCGGCCTAGGTGCGTTCATCGAGGCAATTATCGTTGCTGCCATTAATTTCCACTCAATCGGCGCTGGCATAATGGCGAGCGGAACAGGGAAGGGAGCCAAGCTACGAGCGATTCTATCAGGCTTTCGTTTTATTCGCTGCCAGTCACCATGGTCAAGCGGAATTATCATTGTCCCTCGGCCTCCTCTCGGCCCCGCTGCGTCGGTTCCGTCGAACAATCATTTTCCTCGAGTGGCTGCCTGCTGACGCGTCAATAAAGGCATTTCCGTTCTCGCGTCGATCTCTCGCGGTAATGCGACGCGCGTTCACCGTTCATTGCAATTTCGCATGACGCTCGAGCCGTGCCTACCAGCGAGCGGTCGCATTATGCGCTGTGCAAGGTCGGTTTCCCCGGAGCTACCACCGAAACCGAAACGCGAATAGTTTCACGATCGCCGAATGAAACTGCAGTAACAGCGGTGGTGGTGTCTGCCAGCGGCCGAGCTCTCCGTTCCGCGATCCAGACTATCGGCCCAAATTAACCCATTTGCGTCATAAACAACGATCCAAATAAATCGGGTGTCTTATCACTAGACTGCGGATGTGTGTGCAATTTTGAATTTTTCTAGACGAATTTTAAGAAAGTGCAATCAAATGAATCTTATTTTTAGTGGCACTGGCCTTTGTACATACACAATTCATAAAAATTGTACCAAATTCTGTTGAATTTCGTACTCCAATATTTTTTGAAAATTTTCAAATACCATGAATGCATAAAGATTCGCAGTCTACTTATCACTAGACAGCGGATTTTATGCATTCCTCACAAAAATGGGCAGCCGCGACACGAAACACGATTTAGAAACTATTGGAATGATTAAAACACGAATTCAACAATTTACATAAAGATTTATCACTAATTTCTATTTTTATTACACTCGAGTTTAACAGGTCTTGATAGTATACTAATTTCTTAATTACGGAATCGTTACCGTCGATCCGAAGTAGCCCATGACACTGTTCATTTAGACAGGACCGTGGAATGCTTTCGTTCCTGCAACTACGATTTTATCGCTGCGTCGCGTCTCCGCGACATTCAATTAGGACACAGCTTTATTTTGAACCGTCCTCGCGGTTGTCCTCGAACCTGATGCGATTCGCCCGTAATCCTTTTAAGTCTGTTACCTCCGGCTTTATTCCTTCGTCGTAGAAAAGTTCCGAATGCTCTGCCGAGGAACCGATCCAAGTGCCGTGCCATCGTAAAGGACCGACCGGTTTACGGCGTCTTTTACGACAGTTCGAGCGGACGTATCTGCATTTACATGGCATGATGATCGAGTATGCCCTATCTAATCCACGACTGGTCAGTCTATGGTGTTCGAGGTCTAGAGTCGTGCGGAATATCGAAACTAGCGATTCGTATCGCAGTATGGCCAGCTTAACAGCCACCTTGCAGTGTCAGTCTAGCAGCCTGAAAAATTGTACAATATCGAAGTAACGCGTTGAATAAAAACAAAATTGAATTGTTAAGATTTGGAGGCTGAGAGTACTCTTCCAACCTAATTCACAGATCCCAACCAAATTTTAACACTCTTATTATCAATTGTTTTATTTCAGTTGAATATCAACCCGTTGTAAAAGTAAGATGAAAAAAAACAAGATATGCTGGAAGCAATGGAGAACGATGGCTCCAATAATTTTAAGCTCACGCATATAGGGAAAGCAAAGCTTCGCAGCCGAGGGATCCTACCTACGAGTTTAAAATGCAGTAATGAAATTATTGAAAAATCCAGAAACTATCGGAACACTCGAAATAAAAATTAGGAGTAATATATTTCATTCATTGTTTAATGTAATCTAGTTTTTTGATAATAAATGTTGCGTTCTATGTTTATTTTCTTTTGCTACTATTATTATGGGACAGAGGGAGTATATGTTTTTATTTTACACGCAGACTGAATGGAAAGTTTAGCGTGTACCATCGGTGGTACACGTGGCACGGAACGTGTTAATAAATACAAATAATTTCGTCTCTCAATATTTCTTAAGAACGCAATATTTTTCAGCCGAGCGGCGTTTCGATTATGAACGCTTGGGAAGACGTAACAGCAGTCGGACGAGATAACAAAAATTTAATACTTGTCATTTGTCATTCGCTGATAAGAGACAGAGAACGATGTTCCCGCTGCTTATCTTCCTTGGTTGGCTCGAACGAGGAATATTCGCGTGATAGTCGAACCGACCTCGACCCGACCGAGTTCAAGCAGTTTGTGCAGGCCTTTCCCCGATCGTGATTCAACCCGGAAAGAAAGACGTCGCGCGGGTGTATCCATGGCCTACAGCTGAAGGGAACTCGGGTGAACGCGCATCGAGCACACTCTCGGTCCCCGGTGCAACGATGCAACGGTGCAACAACTCGGCCCGACTGCGACTGGTTTCTTCGTCCGCGCAAAAATACGGGACGCGCGCACGAGCCCTTTAGATCCGTGCTCGCACACTGGATTCGCCTTTGCCTTGTGCTCTCACCGGACTCGGAGCTACGGTAAATAAATGAAAACGACGAGACAAGACGAGAGGAGACGAGCGTGCTCTTTCGACTCCCTTTCTTTTCCGGCGAGCGTCGTGCCGTAGGATGAATCGATTTCGACCGATTGTTTCTATCCTAACAGGACGACAGTGTAGAATTAGGAAAAGAGCCTTACGAGAATATTTAGTTTTCTTTTATTGAATCTCTTCAGAGCCTTTAAGGGGTTCATTTCGCTTTAAAATTTTGGAGTTAGGGTAAACTGTACAATGATTGACACCCTAAGCTAAAATCGTAGTAAAAATCTTTTTATCATTTTTTGAAATATTTAAACGAGCTTAACTTTCTATTACTATAAGCTAACGGAGATTTTTCAGCAAGATCAAACAGTTTTACGAGTCCTAAATCTTTTATTATAAAATATATTCAATGAATAACAATCGTAATATGTGGAACTCCGGAACTCTGGAACGTAATCGTAATACGTGGAACTCTGTTATGAAAACTTGCAACGTTGCTTTGAAATGTAAATAAAAAGCAATAAAAAATGATTTCCTATACCAGGAATTTTTAATATTTGCCGTTTAAATCAAAAGTGTCAATAACTACTGCAGTGCCAGCAATAGTACAGTTTACCCTACAATGCTATGATTCGAATATTAAAAATATAAAAAGAATATAAAACCATACTATAAACTATAAATATACAATAAATGGAATTCTCCCACGTGTGAGACAGAGATGAAAGGATATAGCTTGCCCGCTTCTCCGAGATACAGGTATCGAGCCGCGAAACCAGCGGCGCATAAGCGGAGTATGAATGGAGCGACGGTTTTTCTTGACGAGGGCGCGGCGTCGAATAAGCGTCGGTCTCGCGGATATTCGTATAAGAACCGGTATATATCAGGTTGTGTCAAATAGCCGCAATATTAAGGGGAACGGCAGGGGATGAAAGCGTAAAGAGGATTACGCGTATTGTGCATGCTGTCAGAGATAAATGACAACGAATGCTCGGCGCGTGTCGAGGATCGTAATGGGTCTGCGCCTGGCGTCTATGTAGACGAGGATTCTGGGTAACGGACGTGCGCGCGCGCTCCCGCGTAGAGACCGGCGAAAAAATGATGCGCGATTTCACGGTACGGCGGAAGCGATTATCGCAAGCGGGAAGCTTGGGGGAAAAAGTGCCGCGATATTTGGAACGGATCGGCGAGAAATTTCGCGAGACCGCGACAACGCGCTCGGTGGTCGATGCATTGTAACGCAATTACTCGCGATTAAGCGTGTACGGTTATGCCGAACGCGTTTTCCGACCAAGGATGCGTTTATGTTGCAGCTGCGATGAGACTAGAAACGCGTTCTATTGTTTCGTAATGGAGGTGTTTGCATCGCAGCTGCGGAACAGAGCATCGCTTACCAAAATGACCAACGATACGAGCGTCGAGAACCAATTACTCGTTCTCGGATATTATCGCGAGCTCTTATTATCCGTTCGCAAGCTTATTGGCGATAAAATAAGCCGGAGAAAGAGATTTTGTTAGCGGCCAACGGATAAAGAGTGATTCAGGAGCACGAGCACGAGATGCGTGTCTGCTCCCCGTAACTTCTTGCTTTGAAAAACGAGATCGATGCTCGAGGGGCAGCGTTTTGACACTGTGAAAGAAGTTCGCGTTAAATCGCGGAGCCACGCGATCACGCTTTCTGCTAAATCGCTCGTAGCACGCGTTAAGATGTTCACAGCTCAATGAAACTTGGCAAAGGAAGATTGAGAAGAGCGTAGAGCAGTGACCCGCGGAGCCATCGTGCCTTATCCGATACCGACGTCACGGAGAAACCGATAGAATTCGATTGTCTTTTCGATGGGACAGAAGATTATCGAGGGAGAATCGTCGGAGGCGTCGGAATCGGATCGCATAGCTGGGAGAAGTGGGAGGTCGAGCAGAGATTCGAGCGGGGTTAACGATCCGCTGCAAGCTCCCGGAAGCAAAACATGGGATCCGCACGCGCATTGTCAAAGCTCTCGGAACGTTCTGGCGCGGCGCGGCACGGCACGGCGCGTTCAACGCTCGAGGAAATATTTGCCTTGCGAAGATTTCTCGTGTTTGCCGAACATTTTAAATGTCCCCGTCGCTTGTTGCCTCGTCGAGTTTCACGAGCGGCCGGATGGGCGGACCGGGCGGAACTGTGGGACGATCGAGCGGAGCGAGTTAATTAGAATCCATCTGAAAATTCCGACGATAAATTCACTGTTTCCGGGGGCGTATTGCCCGAAGGACGACTTGGATATAAATTTCGATTTAAGGGACGTTGCCGGGTTGTGCCGGGCTTGGATGGCTGGCTTTAATAACGGGCCGAGAGTCGCGGCTCTGCAACTTTCGTAATTACTCGACTACGCTTTTCGGCCGCCGCCTCGCGCAGAGCCGCGCGCGCTTCTTCGGACTTCTTGTGTCTCTTCGCAAGAAACCGACCGGGACAACGCGGCGTGCGTTTAATGGCGTTCCAACTTTCGGCTCTTTCGCGCGTAATTCCCTTCTCGGGGCGACTTCCTTCTCGATTTCGGTCCAGCGTTTCATGATTTACCGCCGAATCAGGACGAATGTTTCAGCGGCCTTAGAATATCGGGGAAAAGTCGGGGAGCTTATGTGTGATCGCTATAGTCATCCTCTACTAGGCTCATCAAACCTCTAGACGTGTCTATCTAGGTTTACAAGTACAGTGAGTCCTCAATTTACGCGGATTGTATTAGGTCATCCCATCATCCGATTTATAAACTTTACAGTTTACTGTTTTCGGGAACAGTCTAGAGAAGGTTCTCGTGGGTATAAGATCGTGACATAGTGAACACAGTGATTCCTAGTAGTGAAAAATCATGAGCGAAACGCGTATCCTTTTCCGTCATCTCATGTTATATGAATTTCGGATAGGAAGTTCAATAACAATCGCCACGAACAACATATGTGTGCGTATGTATGCTGTTTACGGAGCAAGCGCGCTTTCATCTCGTACTTGCAGGAAGTGGTTTCAACGTTTTAAACGTGGGAATTTTTGTTTAGAAGACGAGGAACTTTGAGGAACTTTGATTAAAATTTGGGACCTTGTACAGAAATCACGAAGTTTATCAGTTGAGGAGATGTCAGATGTTCTGAAAATATCTAAAACATACTTAAAGGTATGTTTACAAAATTAACATATGCGACCGCTCGAAAAACGGCACGAACGTCATGGGATGACCTAATACTAAAATTGTACTACATAAATTCTGTCGAATTTTATATTCCACCATTTGTTGGAGATTTCAGGAGCCACAAAGGCATAAAGATCCGCAGTCTAGTGATCAATTTTCCATGAACATTGTTGGTTTATTTGAATTTTCCTTTGAAATGAGTACATACATGTAGTACGTACAAAGCAGATCGTGTTAATAACATTTCAGCGGTGGCGCTCAGGCACTGTTCAACTTACGCGGAAAGCACTGAAACGAATTAACCGCGTAAGTCGAGGACTTACTGTATTTGGTAACAATGTTGCATATGATATTGTTAAACGCAGAATATGTAGATGATATTCACGTATTTACAATGAAGACACCGCATCTTTCAGCTAGACGAACGAAGAATATTCTTGACCGATGCTCGAGTTTACAGGTTGATGAACTTTTCAGTAGATTGCGAATCTCCATGGAAATTTTCGCTTGCACAAATCGTTCCACCTTGAAGATCCCTCGCGGCGAGCGCGGGATAACAAAGGGAACTAATTTTTGTTCGGACGTCTAATGACCAGCGATCTAACTCGAAGCCAAGTGCCTCGGGCATTTGTTTGTAGTTCGTCTAAAGCACGATCGCGATCGTTTGGCTCTTTGTCGCGTGGAACTACGTCGCGTCGTAGCTCGAGTAAAGTTCGCCGCACTGTGGGAATCGAAGATGGAACCGGATATATGCCGAATCGACGGAAACCGCGCGTAATACGTGGGATATTCCTTGGAAGTTCCGCGGAGCCTCCGGGAGCCGGGAGAGGGTTAAATAAGAGCCGGTCGGTTCGATGAACCGACGACGGTGTTCCTCTCGAAAGCTTCCGGTCGAAAGCTTACCGGTAATTATGCGGGAATTAAACGAGCGCGGTGCGTCTTGTTCAAACGCAGATAGGGGCTCGTTCGTTCTCTCTCTCTCCATCTCTCTCTCGGTTCGAGCGAAGACGGAATCGCTGGAATTATACGGGGATGCTCGGCAACGGTTACCGAAGTGGAAGTTCGTTAGCGACGCGGGAAAAGCGGACCCCGTGCCGCGAGCAGCATTATGCAGATCGACGAATTCCCATTTCGTTCCGACGACGCGACGTCGCCTTCGCCATGAACAATGGTTCCGTTTGTTTCGACCGAGCCGCGAAGACGCGACTCTTTTCCGTTTGCTCGCGTGTTCGCGTGCGCGTCGCTCCCTCCAGAACGACTCTCGTTTGTCGCGTAAACAGGCTGCTACGAATATGTCGGGCATTAACGCATCGGAGAATAGCGTGGCCTTTCTTTCCGTGCAGGCCCTGTCGCCGATAAAGCGTTACTTCTTGTTTACACGACAGGAATAACGCAACGTCGCCACTCGACTCGTAATCCTCTCGTGACCATCGCGCGCGTTCGCTTAGCCGCACGCGCGATCTCGGGGCGATAAAGGTTCAATTTGGCGACGTACTTGGCCTGCATAACTGTCTAGGCTTCGACGTGTTCGGAGTCTATACGTTCGACTCGGTCATTGTAAGTAGTACGAGTCGACTAACGGTCCGCCGCACATTTATCGCTGCTCGCTAACCCCGATCGTTCTCATCTTACTATCTACAATACGTATTTTAGAACATTGCACTACATTTCGTTTTACAGTGGCAGCGATTAGAACCTCCTTGTTGTTTGTAAATTCGTAGATATACATTTAATTCTGTTCGAAAGCTGCGCGACGAGTCTCGATGTTATGGCGCAAGGGGTTAATGGAAGCGCGTCCACTCAACGACAACGGCACAGCATCGACACTCCTCCTTTGTCCTTTTCCCCCGTTTCGATAATGCGAACATGTCAATACCGGCCCGATGTCGTTCAGGTGTGGCGCTGTTAAATGGGCGACGACCTTTAACCTGAAAATCTTTTTCGTTGGAAGGAAGCGTTCGAGCGTGAATTGATTCGCTTTATCGATTAAGGGTTCTTTTTCGAGCCTCCATCGAGCACTTCGCAGCTGCCGTTATCGTCGGTTTCACCGATGAAATCTTCTTAACCGGCGGACAGAGCGCGCAGCGTTCGGCGGAATGAACGAGGGAACACTTTAATCGGGAATGAAAGCACTCGCAGAGCCGATAATTGTAATCTGGCGTGGACGGTAAGCGGCAGGCAGAGACCGGATCGGACCGAACCGGACCTAGTTGGGAAACACAGCGACAAATGAAAAACATCAACTTGCCGATCGACGTCGCGTGCTCCACGGCTGATTATTCTTGCACAAAGGCACACGCGAATTTTCCGTTTTAATGAAGCCTCGCGAGCGCGGCTCGCCGCACACGAACCGTTAATTGGCTGCCGCGATCAACGAATCGGCGAAGGTGTGCGCGCGAGTATCGATCCGACGAATCGAACCGGGCGCGGGCAGTCGGCCCCGCGCGGTCGTTGATTTTCGCTATTTCGGGCTCCCGATTGCCTCGGCTACAATAGATTTCGATGTCGGCCACGAAAAACATCGGAATCGCTGAACCGCGGAGCAGCAGGCGCGGAAAGACCGGACGTTCGTGATATTCGAAATTCGTTCGGAACGCTCTTTTATTTATAGTTCGATCGAGAATAGAGTCAGTTTACAGCCTGATGAAATAGGATTAGCTACACGTGTTGTCGGAGGGTTCAAAAATCTGTAGCAATAAAAACCGCAGCTTCCAACGCGAAGGTACATACAGGTCTATCTTTTGCCTATTCAACCTGTTGGAAACGTCTTTATGTGACCACGTTATTCTAAGGAAACTACACTTAATATACAGTGAACCACGAAAGTAATTCCTAGCAATTGCAATTTTTTCAAAATCTTTTTTGCATGTCAATTGGTAAATCAATTCTTCTAATTGCTCAAAAAAAGTCAGGTCTATAAAATGATTGGTCCCTCTTTATCTGTGTTGTGAGACGTATTTCTCTAAACTGTGACGTGATAAATGAAGCAAAGTTTATTAGTTTAAAGTGTGAAGCAAAAATGTGTGAGAAGATATCATAGAATCTTTTATGCAACTATTTCTGAGGAGCGTATGAGGGTAAGGTGCAACTTCACAGTAGAAGTATTGCACTTTACAGAACCGTCGCTTTATCTTCCACATGCTTGCTGCTGGGAAAAAGTTGGAGGATCGGATACGAAATCAGAAGCAGTTCGCAGGGCCACCGTCGCGTAATTCTTTTCGTATTTATCATCTGGTAACGACGAGGGTATAATACAGCCGGACCATTATCGTTGTAATAGGGAAGGATGAAACAACGCGGGAAGCTGCGTAGTCACGGCGCACAAGAGAACGCAATCCTAGCTAATGGCTAATGGCGAGCACGACTGGCAGATCCTAATTGCCGCGAGAATGGAAGAATGGAAGAATGGAGGGCGATGGTGCGTGGGTTGCCCAACGTATCGTCTGGAGTCGCAGCAGCTCGCGCACGACTGGCCGACGCGAATAATGAGGACTGATGGTCGAAAGGTCTGATACGTGTCAATTAGCTCGTCGCGAACTAGTTGAACGAGTTCGAAAATTACAAAGCTGCGGACGGTATTGAAGGAGCGCGGAGGAGACGGTGATCGTAGGAATACCACAAATTTTAATCGAGTTAGAAAGCACTTAACGCCTCCCCGTGGAAGCTCATCCGAGCGTGTTCGGATGCCGGCAGAAAAGCTGGCGGTCCAAGCCCATTTCCGGCTTCCGTCGGCCGTTTTACTACCACCGAACGAGATGGTCACCGTGTTCACCAATTCGCGTGCGCGCGCGCGTGGGCGAGCGGGCACACGCGCAACACCGAGCATTTTAATCCTGTTACAAAGCACTTAGCGCTGCTAATGGCCGTTTCTTACTTCTTACGTCGCAGCTGTTGGATCGGGCTTCGTCCACCGGAAATTGCGCAAGTTTTCCGCAACTTTTGAATAACGCGGGCTCGTCGAGAGGCCGCCGAGCAGTTTAAATCGAACCCCGGTTTCTTTGTTCACCGCCCCTACTCCGCGCCCGCTCCCTTCCCGCCCTGGGTCGTTAATTTCTCACGGGGCGGTTTCGCAGTCGCGTCGCGCAATCGGGTTATCGTTTGGCGAACGAGCGAGCCGGCACAATTGACGGAGAATATCCCCGCGAACGAGCTTTCAATTCCTCCTCGAGGATTTTACCGCGCTGGGAATCGCGGAACGCGTCGTCGCGAACCGTTCGTTCATGGTCGCCATTAAAACCGTAATAATCGTAAGCGACGACTTTTCGCTACCATTCCTCTCCTCTTCTTCGCTGCTGTCCTCGGAGATTTATGGCCGGAACTTAAACGGAGAAAGGCCGACATCCTTCTCTCGCGGATACGATCCCGTCGATCATCCCTGCGACCGACTAATTCCACGATCAACTCTTCCGACAATCGATCGGTACTACTGTTCGAGATTGAATCCGACCTGGATCGTGTGCAGTTTACGTCCTGCGGGATTTTTCTTTTGGAAACGGCTCGGAGATACGCTTCTCCGTTTGCATACTATCTACGCTCCAGCGTCTGCTCTGATATCCGGTGCGGGAGCAATATTGTCAACGGTATTCGCTGCATAGTTCAGCCTTGCGAGGGACTAGGAACTTTGTCACGGGAACTATCGAGTAATTATGGTGACATCGGTTTTCGACGTGCACCCTCTTGCTTCTAGATGCACTTGGAATGCAACCTTCTGTTCCCGAAGTCTATTAGATCTTCCTTAATCCTGGATAACTAGACTGCCGTGCGTGGAAGTTCCGTCGTCGATTAAAACGACGTGCCGATGTAATTGGAGCCTTTTGTAGTCTAGGATTGAAGGGATTGTTGAGCCGCTGCCGACCCACAACGTACCGAATGACTATTTTAGGTGGAAAAAGGCATGCCAGAAAAATATATTCTTCTTTAGGAATGTTTACCGGGCCTAATTATACCCATAATCATTAATTTTTATAGTTACATATAATTGGTAATGCTTAGGACCGTTCACAGCTCTAATTAATAATTTTTTAAAATTTACTTTTCATGATATCTCGTGTAGACACATTAGTCTTTTCGATATCCTCAATAAAACAGCTATTCAGTTAGATTAATTGCCACAAATTGAGTACTTAAGGGGAAAGGGTAGTCGCGTGACAAAGCTAGAAACTAGAATCTAACTAGATTTTGAGTCGAAACATGGGTTGCGGGCTTCGGTTGTTTGCCCTTATTTGAGCAAATTTTGGGCTGGGTGAGGGCTCATTCTAAAGATTTCTCTTTAGAAGGTTAAATGCACAGTGCTCAACTCATGATTTAACGAGAAAAGTCTTTTAGAGACAGAAAAATACATTGGAATCTGTGGATGTTTTTCTCGATCTTTTCCCTACTTTGGACACTTATATTATTAGATATAAACATAATCTCGTTAAAGCGTGAGCAGAGCTGCATTTAACCTTCCTCTTTAAAATGAGCCCTCGGTCCAAAATTTGATCAAATAAGGACAAATAACGAGACCCCGCAAACCCATGTTTCGATTCAAAATCTAGTTACATTCTAGTTCCTAGCTAGTTTTGTCACATGACTACCCTTTCCCTTTAAATGACAATTTGGATGTTCCTGGTCAAAATCGACTCCGGCGGGTTAATAGCGATATATGTACGTGAAAATACGTGAAGCCTTAGAGAGCTGAAATTTGGTACACAGGTAGCCGTTAGTCCAAAGGAGTGCACGAATATGCTTTTATCCCGGAGATCCTACAGGATTAAGTGCTGAAAATAAATTAGTGGCCTACCTCCAGAAATAAGCCTGCCGTTGATTTTTCAACAGGAATTATGCTAGTGCTTAAATAAAGAAGTTAATTCAGTTATTTCCTATGAAAGCGTTTTTATAATTTCAATAATTGTCGAATAGAAAACCGGTGATTTTTGCTAGACAGCTAGGCAGGGTTCTCTGTAGTTAGATCTATTTAGCAGGAGTATACTGAATAATAATAGCTACGTTACCCACGCGTCCACATTTAGACAGACTTGTGACTAATGATGGGATCTGAAACACTTCGAATCGTTTCGATCCAATGTTTATGACAAAAACTTTCGAATCACTTCCAACATAATTCGAAGCGCATTGACCTCTTGAAGATCTTAAAAGTCTTGAAACCGAAATCTAATCCAGATCTAATCCATGCATTTACACGTAAAGTTTTTTGCAATTATCTCGTAAACTAAAGCCGACCGTCGAAAACTTTAAAGGGAACTGTTGTTCAGAATGATGACCTTGACAACAAATTTCAAGGTCGTTCAAGTCGGAGTGGAGGTATCACATCGACAAATTCGAAAGTCTTGAAAATCTTGAAAATTTAGAGTCTTCATCAAAACTTTCAGGAGTTTCCAGAATTTCTAGCTTCGAATAAATATCGAATTGAATCGAAGTCTTGTAGAGATTAATTTGTTTGAAAATTTGCAAGACAGTGTATTGAATGCCCATCACTGCTGTGAATGGCACATAAGAAATTCGACGTCTAGTCGAACTACGAACACGGATCGTCGGTGTGTATGATCGTGTAAATTCGAGATATTCGGGCGAGATGGAAGCCGGTTTTTCCGGCTGTCGAGCTCCGGTGAACGACGCGACCCGATGGGATGCTCGATACGGATTGCGGGAAGCCTCGGAGCGACCTCGTCGAGCATGGTCCTTTCTTCCCGGCTCCGCGAGATGCTCTTTCTCGACCGCGCGCCCTCGATAACTTCGTAAATTATGCATGACACGGTTTCGCGCGAACGAACCGCTCGATACAGACGGCTCCTCGCGGCAAAAGGCTCCGGCGAAAAAAGATAGAGGGTCGAGAGAAGGAGGCTGCGAGGTTGCGAGGCTTCGAGATGGAAGGGAGAAACGGTAGAAGCTTAAGGTTGCTCGCTGCTCCGGGGATCCTTGAGGAAAAGAGTACCTTTTAAAATTCACGAGAACATCGTTCGGAACGGATTTCGGTCGGTGGAAGTGTCGAGGTACAAAGTGGCTCCGCGGAGCACGTAATTTCAAAACACACGTGCTACCCGGGGATATCGGCCTCGTTCGACCGAGAACCGCATCGAGATCGCTCCGAATCACCAAGAGCAAAAAGAAACTCGGACCGGGACCGACACACCTAATGGACTGGCGAATAGTACGTGATTATGTTCCGCAAGGAAATGCAATCGAGTTGCTGGCAGATGATCGAGGAAAAGTCTCCGAGTACAAAGAGTTAATACCGCTTATCGGCGACGCAATCAGCTGGCAACGAGATCCTTTAAGAAGTCTCGGTATTCTTTGCTCTAATTCTCCTCGTGGTTATAGAGCGAAGCGTTTCCTTTTTATACCGTTAACAAGTTTGCTTCCGTCTCAGTTATCTTAACGCTTTGGCCAAAGGAGAGCTATTAGCAGCTTTCCAAATGATTGTTCCACGAGGAAGGGAAGCTGGAAAATCTTCGCTGGGATAGTAATCCCGAGGGAAGTTGTTTGGGCGTCTGGCCGTGGATCATACAGTTTTACGGACTATTAGTAATCCTCTTCCGGAGGAACAGTCTTCAACGCGTGGGGACATGCTGTTGCATTTAATGTAAACGACGCCGCGATAATAACAATGCAACGACGTGGTCCGGCCGGGATTCGGGATCCCGGCGTGTCGCGAGCACGACAAATTGGATTCTGTAGGACGTCGCGCGACAAACGGGGCCGCGCGCATTCGTTTAAAACCATTCTCGTGTCGCGACACGGTGAACAAGTTGTTCCGCCTACGGAGGATCGATCGGTTCGCCGGGGCTAATGGAATCGGTAGCGCGAGCTTTCGCGCTTTTCCGTTGGGGCGAAGGGACGTGAAAGGACGAGAAGGGACGAGAAGGATCGAGGAGGGTCTAGATGAGGGTTGCGGAGGAGGGTCTCTGTCCGCGAGAGACCGCGCGAGTACACTGTTTCCACGAGTTGCCCGGGTTTGGATGGGATCGAGAGTTCGCAGGGTGCGCCGACGCCGACGTCGGTCTGTTTGCATGCGAGGCGGTATATTCCGCGAACTTGCCGGAGACGCGTAAATCGAGTTTGCCCCGGGGGCTGGCTCCGGTCTCGTTCGAGTTGCGGCCGCACGTACGCGCGCGGCTCCAGATTTAGTCGGCGCGCGATTCGTCTAAAACGCGGAACGCGCGACAACCGACAACCAACGCGACCAGTAGAACCCTAATCAGGCTCATTGTGTCAAAGCTCCCCCGGTAATTAAACGCGCATCGCGTAACGAATGCAGACGCCGCGCCGCGGGCTTGCAGATTCCCCGAGCACACTGTAGCGCAAACTTTCCTGCTGGTGCGGATTTGGCGAGACCGGTCGAAACCGATCCGACCATGAGCTCCGCGATATTATATAGTTACCATTTATATATATTATACCAAAGATTAAAAAATCTGTTAAAAGCTCTCGTCGACGAACAGCAAAATCTTTCCTAGTTTGATCAAATCGATTTCTCTTCGAGGCACAGACGAGCCTCATTTGTTCGTTCACGAATGAAGAACGATATCGTTATCGGACCTCGTAGGAAATTTCGGGTGACCACGCAAGGCTTGATAATAACAATACCAGACATCTGAAGCTCGTTATTTTGCTTGTCGGTAGTCCCAGCATTGAAGCACACGAAATTCGAGCTAGCGGGAGCGGAGAGCTAAATTGTTTACGGGTGGTTAATTCGGAGGCGGACTGACGCGGCTCGTGTGTTGTTCGACGCAAGCCGCGCCACTGAATTTATCGTCGAATAATTCAACTAACTGTGCCGTGTCCGTCCGTAAACAGAATTTCTTTTCGTCTCGGCAGACTCGCTGAAACTGCAACGGTGTGTGACGTATAACAATTCGTTCGAGCTATAAAGAAAGGACAAATTAAACGTTGCTTGCGGAGCACAGAATGTTGGTACAGTAAAGTCGCGTTTAAAGTAATGTAAAGTCTACGTTCGGCTTTCGTTTGAACTTTCGGCGTGGTCGGCGCGGTCGGCGCGGTAGACGCAGTCATAAGAAAATAATGTCGATATGCGATCACTGTCCGTGCAGAACACAGGCTGTTTGACAAGAATCGCGACTTTAGTTGGACCAGTCCGTTGGAGAGATAAACGTTAATCGATGGTCCAGCGAGGCCGTTGAAACGCTCGGCTAGACCGGTGGCAGCCGCGAGGTGCAAAGTTCTCTGCGGCGAAATAAATCGCGGCGGTCGAGCCTCGTGAACGTTCGTCGCCTCCGTTCTCCCCCTCTCGAGTACCCTTCAACGTTTAATTCCACTAGATTTAACGGGATCCAGTCTATATCTGCCGGATATATATCTTCAACCGCCCCCTTCGTTTTCTCGCGGCGCACAGGGAGCTCCATTCAGAGGTTCGAGGAGATTCCGCGTTCCCGTGGTGTGCGGCGAAAATAAATGCGTGATTCGACTGCTCGCAGGTTCTCCCGGGAAGAGCTGGTCCGCGAGGCGGTTTGCTCGTATATCAGTTGACTATTCGCTTGTCTGCTTCAGATACGATTGACGCCGCTCCGCGGCCGTTCTGTTCGGTTCCCGCTTCGCAGAAGCCCGCGGAAAATTCTCTTAAAGTTTAAGATGCCATTAAGCCGCGCACGCAGAACCTGTCGCCGCCAGATGCTCGGCGTATCATCGAATTTATGAAACCAATAAGCGGCGACGGAAAGATTTGCCGAGGGGGGAAAAAACTTCTCCCATCCTTCGCTTCGTTCCGCTCGCTTCTTCTCCCGGGATTCGAAGGCTTGGTTATGCGAGTTCGGTGGTCGCTTAGGGTCGAGGAAGAGGATCGGCGAAGGAGACAATAAACGCGGCAGACAAATAGCTGACAAATAGCGGGGGACCGCGCGCGTCGGCGATTCGTAATTAGATTTTAATCGGAATGAATCACCGGACGCGGACGCGGGCACCGAGCACCGCCCGAGACTTACGGTATCGTCGATGCACTAATTCACGACGCATTAGCGCAGCTGCAGCCTCTAATGGCTTCTGCTCGTTGGCCGCCGGCCGGAGAAAGTACACTACCCGGTCCCGACCTCTTCGGCGAGGACAATTTCCTTCGGCGATGGCTTCCGTCCCATGTCAAATTTACTCGGCCGCCGAATGCTCGCCTTTATCCGAGCAGGTCAATTACCCGCCCGTTTCCTTGTATCTCGTACTCTACCCGGCCCGCAGAGAGAAATCGATCTGATGGAAACGCGCTCTGTTTCCTGTTTGCTCTTCTCGACCCCAATACGAGCCGGATTTCGTCCGATATTTCTAGACCTGCCAAGCTGATTCCTCTCGAATATCTTGCTTTCACGATTGTTCTATATATAAATTTATTTCTGCTGAAATAACAATTCCGGAGAAAGCTTAAAAATCCAAAAATTGTTGCGGTGTCGTATCTACTGTTACAACGTAATGTATAATAGCATGCGTCACCAGTAAAAATGACGATGAAAAGTCGGTTCAGGCTGGACATACCTGATATACTCTACACCAGTGTTTCCCAGTGTGGTACGCGTATCCCTGGGGGCACAGGAAGAGTTTGGAGGGGGTATGCATTGATTCTAGAGATGTCGAAACTTTCGACATTACACACAGTATAGTTTTATTCGCCGTTTCCATTCACAATAAAGTTTAGTGTAAAGTTATCTATTTCGCTAGGCAGTGTCTTTTAATTAAGAAAGAACTCCACTCCGATCATCTGCTTCAACAATTTTTGTCAGAGATTATCGAATTTCATATGAAACCGAGCGTATTTACTCGTTACCAATTTACGAAGCCTGTATTTGTCTCTTGAATTGGGAACATCCGTGGATACTTTGTTCGACAGGGTCGACCGCGCGTAGAAGGCGCACGCAGCTGAGAAACTGGAAACCGGACGAAGGAAACGGACCGACGCCCTCCCGGTGGTTGACGCGAGGCGTTGGAACGCTCGCCGGTTCCTGGTTCCCGGTTTCTGGGCGCCTTGGGAACGGTAGCCCTGAGTGCTAATAGAGGTGGTTACGGAGTTTGGGCCACTTACAGCCCTTTGGCCCTTCTCCCGATCCTTTCCAAGGCTCTCTCACGGCTTACCGCTCTATACTCTATCCCCTTTATCGGTAATTTCGTCTGC
Organism: Lasioglossum marginatum; assembly: GCA_028455795.1. NCBI lineage: Eukaryota > Metazoa > Arthropoda > Insecta > Hymenoptera > Halictidae > Lasioglossum > Lasioglossum marginatum. The sequence continues at coordinate 2,684,946 of CM052264.1, read as the reverse complement.
TCCTTAAGGAGCCCGTTGCCGCCAGGCCATCCTCCCACAGCTCCTCCTGCTTCGGCTCGATTATTAGCCCTGCTATTAGGGTTCGAGCGGGTGGCGTTTCGGATAAAGGAGCGAGAGACCGAGCAGAGGTTAGATGAGGTACGGGAAAGGAGCAAACCGATCCCTCGATAGGGAAAATGAACCCGGATCGAAATAAACCGGCGTTCCTCTCCGACGAGTCGGGGCGACGCCAGTTCAAGGTGCTTTGTTCCTTGGATAGCTCGTTCAAAATCCGATATTGCGGAGCTAGTTGGAGTAAGATGATCTATACTTGACGCTTGTTTAGTAACACAAATCATTTCGTAATACAGCAACCTGTTCCGCATGTTTCAAGTGGCTCGCGTGTCTGGGATATTGTCTATTTGAAAGTCAAATGCGATCTGACGTGTGCCGAGTGTGCGAGGTGCTCGAATTCAAAGAATGTTTGCCTCTACTGTTCGATGATGTGTGTCGCTGATAAGCCCAAGAGTTAGCGCAGAGGTGGTGCAAAAATATGGAAGATAGTTCCGTGTCCCGAACAAATCATTGACAATTTTAGTAATTCCTCGGGAAATGGCTCTCTTGGAGATCGTGAGTTAGTATGGGAAATGGGAGAGAGAAACGGGGTCGCCAAAACCGTAATAATGACTAGCTACAATAGATGCTCCTCGTCACCTCTTCCCTCCACTGTTCTCTCTTTTCTTTGCTGTTCGAAAGTTAGCTTTGCTTGAGCGAAAGAGACGTGCTTCTGACCAAGGTTAAGACCGAAAAGTCTCCTTTCTCGCCTCTCTTTATACGATTAAGTTACGTTTAGTGCTAAGTGGTGTCGGGTTAATTAGATTCATTTAAGATAGACTTAGATTTTTAATGAAGTGGACATTGGACTTTTCTCCTGCTTAAATACCAAGCTATCAATTCTAGCGCCATTATTTCCACTTCCTTCCTCGACCCTTCTATTCCTTAACAGCTTCACTTTTCTTTCGGTTTTAGTTCGATTCGTCTCGCATACGTTAGGTAGTCAGCACGTCGACGTTGGAAAATACAGTGAACGGGAGGTGGATAGGTCGGGCTAAGCGAGGAACGGGCATAAACGGATGGATATGATTCACCGGGATCTAAACGAGGACCACCGCGCCGTTAAGCCGGGAAACACCGCTTCCCGGTCGCGATTCTTTCACTGGGTTGTAGCTGATAACGGCGCCGGGATAACGGCAGACCGTGCTTAACGTCCTGGGGTCGGGTCGCGGGTGAACCGGATACCGGGCATGCCCGACAAACAGACAGCTATACGACGTGCGGAATTTCCTGTTAAAGTCGCGATACCGCGCCCCGTATTGTGCTCGCCGCTGTTCTAAATACTCCGTCAGGCTGCGGAAAAAATGAAAAATCCGATTTCTCCCAGCGCGAAAAGAAAGTTACCGGTTCCCCGGTAAAGTTCTATACTAAACACAATCAGTGAAGTTTCCCCGGAGTTTAGACTTTCGAAGTCGATGGAGCCACTTCCTCGCTTCGATTCTTCAAACTTCCACCCCGGAGCGCCGCGAACACGTCGTTCGAAAATGTGCTCGCTTTTTTCGCTGTATTCTTAAACATTATCTGTTCCTTCCGTTAATTTCATGCATTTTTCACTGCTGGAAAAGTTTTCATTTCGTAACGATGCTAATCATTTTAGTTTTTATCACTGTTCGTTCGTCGCACTGTTAAATGAAGGATGTAACAACATCGTTCTTCCTGTGAAACATGATCAACACAGTAGAACTTTGAACTTGACGAGTGCAAAGACACGTGATAGAAAATAAAAAACGCCATGTGCTTCTTCCGTAGAGCAGAGTCGTTCCCCAATGGTTCTTCGTATTTTTAATTTCGCGTGTCCCGGCAAATCGATTTCCCCCGGACATTTCGCATTCTCTCCGACGCGGGAGGACGAATGCTCGCGTTCTAGACACCGGCGCTTCTTATGTAATCGCTTCGACTGTCCTTCCGTCTCTGCTCGACCGTGTAAAAGCCAACGACAAAAGGACGCAGCGTCGCGTCGGATCGAAGGTTCGGAATTCCCCGGGAACACGTGAAGTGCACAGCGCGCGCAAAGTGCAAGGAATTTTTTCCTCCCTGGTCTCAGGCTCGCGCGCGCGCTCCGCGCCGGTCGTGAAAGGGATTTCGCAATCCGGTCCGCCCCCTGCGGGATTTCACGGAGAAATTGCCGCGAGAGTTTGGTCGCCTTTGTATCGAAGCCGGGAGTTCCTCGTTGGCGTTCAGAGTTCGAGTCCAAACTGGAAGTCGGAGACCCGGAGATCCGTCTTTGAACGACGAGATCGACTCGACTCGATCGCTGGCTAGCTCGCAACCGTCTGTTCCGGGGAATCAAGATCACATGGAAGTTTAATTGCGGACTCAATAACCGAGCCGCGGAAAATTCGGCGTATCGGCGAGCCCCTTTGTCCCGATAGCCGATACTCGACCCAGGCTCGCCGCAAGAACCCGGAAACGCGACGGGTCAACTCCCCAAAGTACACCGAGTGTCCTATCGTGGATCTTCCGTGGCGTACAAGTTCGCTAGTACTAGAAAAGCTGTGGGCCACGGTGACTCGTTGATCGTCACGTTAGAATTTTCTCTGTTGTACCCTGGATATCGAATATTTCTTTTCTTTTCATTTAACCTTTTGCACTCAGACCTTCTTTCGACACAAAACTTTATTGTCACCTGTTACAAACACTTTATAATATTTTTACACGAATATACAGAATGAAGAAGGAAAAGGAAAAAGCGCTGAAATGTTCGCTCCTCGATATTTATACTGGCCCCTACTCTTATCAACTACCTGAGATTCGTGGAAAAGGACTAGAGTAATTGCTTGTTATTGTTTACTTTAACCGCCGTCCCAGGTATACAAATTCCTAAGCTCGTCCTTGCATGCCACCACATGCGTAATGACTTTCGCTGGACGGTTAATTTGCTTTAAATTTATAATCACATTTTTTGTTCTTTCCGAACCTCGCAACTCTTTGTAGCCTGACGACCCCGGATCCACCTTTCCGTGTTAATTTCGCATGCATACAGTGACTCCCATTAATATTCGGACACTTTTAAAAAGACGACAACAGCGAGTCGCTGCGTCTTCCAGGGGCGACGAGCAGCAGCTAGGAAATAGATAAAGATGGAACCAGTTAGAGCGAGTATCGCGGGTGCCTCGAGAATGGCCGGAGTCCCGCTCTCCCGCGATAAACCGTACTCGCGGAGGATTCAGCTGCTGCGAGAATTGCAAATGACGCGTTAGAAGTCGGGGCCAGGACTGGTGCGTGCCGCCGTTCTAGGGCCGTCCGGGATTATCCTCGGCTCTTTGTTATGATGCGGGTATTAGTCGGCGGGATGATACGATAAAATTCTCGAAGTTTGCTTCCTCGGTCGAATGGTTGGTCCTCGAGAGCGAGCGCGGGGGATTAAAGTTTAACGAGTGCGAGGACCTCGAACCAGCACGGCAGCAGGGCGGATAGGTATCTTCCTCCAGTTTGTCTCTTTGGTAACGGAGAAGCGCGGCGTGTCTCTCTCGGCTAAATCCTCCGGGGAAAAGTCTCGGGAGAGCGACGTAGGAAATATGCGAAACTCGCGTGCGACGCGTAACACAGATCAAAGGAGTATATTCACGGGCGAATACGTGGCCCGGGTGCGGGGGTAATCGTACTCGCGAGCTCAAAGCAGTTTCTCCGAGCGCGCGGACCTAAGAACCGTAAGTGCTCGAGAAAAGTACCCGCGTAATTGCTTTCCATTCATCCGTCCCACGTGGACCAGGCCGAGCCGGCCCGCTGGAAGCGTCACAGCCCAACCTCTTTCTAACCCTCGTGCACTGCGGCCACGATTTTCGTACGAATTACTTGGTCAAAATCTGGTTTCTCTCCGCAACCAACGACGAATCTTCCCACGAACAAAGACGGACGGACACGCGCCGTTTTGGCCCTGACTGCTCATGTCAAAAGCAGGGGGCTACTTAGCTCACGTTTCAGAAGCTAAGGTTACCCTCAGTTAACTCGTTGACTGCTAATTTTACATCATCATAAATAGCAATCAACATCGTAAATAGACTGCGGGTTTTTATGCAAAATAAAAATTTTCTGTGACCGACCTTCCAATTTTTAGAATAACGAGACCAGGTTGACTTATTTATGAAACCGTGGGTCGAGCCGATCGAATGGAGTTTGAGGGGACCACGATGGGCTCGGGCGCTGATGGTTTTCTCGGTGGCGAGCCGGTGCGCGAGTGAATGGCCATTGTGTCACGGACAAGGATTGTGCGGATTGTGGCGCGTGGTCGGTCCAAAGGCACGAGAGAGTCACATTGTGTCCCGGGACGAGACACCTCCGAAGAAAAGAGGGAAGAAGGAGCATGGGTCGCGAGAACAACCGGTGTTCGATGTCCTCGATCCGCGATCGCACACACTCTTTCTCCGTAAATAATTCCAGCGGGAGACTGTTCGCGATTCCTCGCGATATCGACGAGAATCGGAGCGCGAGGAATAAATTTGAATATTTTCGGGTTGGAAATCTCCGGCCTGGGGCAACGAGGTCGATTCGTACGGTGTCTTCCGTAAGAGCAATTCTCTCTCGGCTTTGTTTAATCGGTTCGCGTACGTTTGCGGCGCGGCGATACTTAAATTTCCATAATTAGAGGGGGACGAGCGAGACGGGACGCGGCGGATCGTTGAATTACGGGAAACCTGCGGTTGAACGATTAATTAGAAAGCCGTGAAGGGGCGTTTTTCGAGCGGGCGACGTCCGCGTTCGGTACGGTTCGCGAAACTTTTCATTAAACAAGTTTCCCGGCGAAAATGGAGTCGGCCGCGAAAACGACGCCCTGGAAGCAAGCTCACTCGCCTCTCTCACTTTCTCTCTCTCTCTCTCCGACGCACAAAAAAATCGCATGCAATCTTGCAGGCGCGGCCCGTAATTTCCAAGGATTAATTAAAAAATACGAAGCTGCCGAGGAAAGAGCAAAGACATCGAATCGATTCCCGACGAAAGCACGGGCGCTTTCTGGCCCGGATCAAGGCGAAATCCCTGTAATCCTTGATCCGGATGCCAGGCGAAAGGATAAAAAGGCTCCGTCTGAAATGGAGCTCCTACATTTTCTTGTTTTCCGGCGGCGCGGCGCGGCGTCCCCTTTTCGACCGCCTCGTTTCACGATCTCTCGGCCTGGTTACTTATGCCGAGTGTGTTCCTCGGGTAATGGAGCCAAATTATAACCCCGGGATTACGTTATCTATCTATCCGCGATATCGAGGACTTAGCCCGACCTTCGGCCGACCCGGGAACGGGGCTCCGTCGAGAATTTATTATTCGTTTTCCTCCACTTCGTCCGCTCTGCTCTGGTCCGAACGCGGCCCGTCGACCGGGCAGGAACTTCTTACGAAGGCGAGCCGATCCGCCCGATGCTCTCAAGGAGAAAATCTTTCACGTCGGCTAATCCCGATTTCGACGAAACGAGAGCCCGGTTCGCTCGACGCGGACCAAATCAAAATTCGGCTAATCCTTCGCCCCCCCATTTGTCCGACCGGCTTAGCCTGACCAGACATCCCGATTTTTCAGGATTCCACCCTATTTTTGGTTGGATCCAACATGTACTGCTCGGGACTGTCGTGTGCCTCGATTTTCAAATATTCCGTACCTTTAGCCCCCATTTACCATTAGATCAGTGCAAAAATTTCTGCCGGATTTGGTATTAGCATGCAACGAAGGATCAAGAATTTTTCCACGTGAATGCGTAACAAATACACGTAGTTTTGTGTCACAATAAAATCTTACTTGTTGATTTGTTCGCCTCGCAACACCGAAGCGTACAGCAACGTGAACAGAAAACCTTACGACCTCGAGGAGCGGTGTAAACAACCGTGGACACAGTTTCAGACTGGGTCGATTTACAGGAGATCTACAGGAGAAAGAGGAGCGTCGAACTTCTCGGCGATTCTCTTTTGATACATCGATGGGAATTCGATATCAAACGACGAGGCAAGGCAAAGGGAGGGAACGCGACGCTGCAGGAGGAAAAGTTTTCGCTACCGAGAGAAGTTGATTCTCTCCGGGGCCGACTCGCGATGGCGACTTCTCGCGTTCTCGTCTCGAGTCGCCGCGCCGCGCCGGTCGCCCTGACAAATTCTTTCGAAAATACTTTATCCGGTTTCGCCGGTCCGAAGTTTGCTGTCCGGCGAGGAGAGCGTTTCGCGGCAACGGAGGAGTCGTCCACGAGCTCCGTTTTTCGCCGGTCTAATTCCCCGGCGAGGTCCTCGGACAGCGACGAAAAGCGGTTCGAAGAAACTCGTATAAATTCTTCCGGGTCTCTCTTCCGGCGACGCTTTACGGGTCACCGGAACGACGGCGAAGCGTCGCTATAAATAACCGTCAGATAATCCGGCCTGTCGCCGTTTAACCCAGTCCCCTTGTCCCTTCCTCTCTCTCATTTTCTCTTATCCTTCATCCTTCGCGAAAGCTTCCGAAATTTCGTCGAGCGATCAACTTTTACTGTCGGTCATACATAATGCAGCGAATACTTCTCGCCGCCGCGACGTCGGAGAGTAGCACGCGGAACGAACACCTCGGGGACAAATGCCCGATCTAGCTGGGGAAAAAGCCATGTTCGGAAATAGATATTTTTAAGTAGCAATAGAAAAAAATGATAGAGGCAAAAATCATATGTCGTAATACGTCCTCACTTCGTACGACCTTATTTTTCATGTGGATGCACCGAATGCACTCGCCAGGTGCAATTGCACTTTATTCATTAACGCAACCGAATCTTTTTGTTAAACCAATCGATCCCTTTTATTATCCTACGTATAAAAGTACTAACCCAAGGTCATCGGAATGTCAATTTTGATTTTTGATTTACACTGCGTCACATTATACTTTATTACTTTTTATTACTCTCTATTTCTTGATTGTATATTAATCCTATTTGTGTTCTATAAAAATTTTTCTTAAATGTTCGCGACTCAAAAGTTTTTTGTTCAAATCGATCAAAATCAACAGAAAATGAAAGCTCGAAGTCTCCCGTTTTCGTCGACCCCATACGAGTTATAGCATAAATAGCTGTTTCTGATGAATAGGACTTTTTCCAGTTAGATCGGACATTTGTCCCACCGTGCGACAGCGTGAAACTGTTGCTTTGTCCGAGAGTGTATCGCCATCTTGAAAGACCTTTTGTGGAGGAATCCCTTCGAATCGTGACGCGCGGGAATAATGGAGAACGCGAAGAATGGAGGGACGAGATAGAGAGATATCGTTCGAGGATAGCCGGAGGTGAGATTCAGTGAAAGGATTCGCCGAGAAAACAACTCGTCCGTCTCTGGGCGTGAGCTCGCGCAGCTTGTACAGCAGCGTTCTCCCTAGAACGCGAACTCTCGGGAGGAAAGTTTTACCGGCAGAAGCGGCTGGGAAAGTTTCATTTACCGGTAAACAGAGCCGGCCTGTCTCCATATTTCCAGGAGACTGACGCGGGACCGGAGTTCCGGAATCGAACGAGCCAGGCGTTCGTCGAAACGCATCTGGAATGCGAAAGTTGGTCCAACGAAATTATCGAACACGGTAAACAGTCCCGCTGCTCCCGCGCAGACACGCCTCCGTGGCTACGAGAGCACGTCCTCTGCCTCGTTATATTCATCCCAGCCGCAGACGTAATTTATAGACTCGGAACAGAATTTTGCGCGAGCAGATTCTCCCGCTAAACGCATCAAAAGCTGCGGTTAATCAACATTGCCGCCAACGTTGATCCGTATCCACTAGAGCTAGTATCTCTACCCGAGTATATGAGGCATCCGTGTAGAATAAAAATACCCAGGTATCTCATGAAATAATCCAGTGCCCAGGTACCTGGGTACCCAAGTATCTGATGAGGACTCAGAACTTGCCACTAGAACTATCACTACCCGAGCCGCCGCGCCGTACAGTGGGCCAAACCGATAAACTGTGAAACCGATAAAATTGAGAAGATGAAATTCGAAATTGTTGTAAAATTTAAAAAGTTGAAAATGTCAATATATGATTTCTCCTCTATTAAAATCATTAAGGAAAGAAATAACATTCAATTTAGTTTCTAGTTCTTGCAATCGATGCAAACAATTTTTATTTTTACTCATGAGTGAACTGCGGATCTTTATGCAAAATAAAAATTTCTTACCTACGTTGCAACAAACAGGAGTGAAACAGAAATTTATTTTCTTCCCTATTATGTTTAGTAGATCGAGAATAATATAATAGTATATTTAAATGTTTCTAATATCTTTGCTATTTTAAATTACACCTACTCATTTTTGTCATAAATGCATAAAATCTCATAAGTCACAGCTCTAGATCCACCGTTGTGAAATTTTTCAGGTCTTCCTACCTTTAAAACGGCTGGCATTGTACTGGGTGGAGAATCGGAGAATAGAGACAGAGACCTGAAAAATTGCATCAAGCGCACTTTACTTAGCTCCGGAGAATCTGTAATCCGATATCAATCATTTCTTATAGGTGAAGACATAGAGAAGGCATTAACCTTTATGTCAATAACCAGGTACTCATTGTCAATTTCGTTTTAAAACTTCTTTAATAATTTTGTGGACAAATAGCAAAATTATTGTAGCTTCTTATGCTCTTGAATGACCACAGATTAATTTAAATTTAAGAATTTTTCTTCGATTATAAACATAGATTATTAAAAGTACTGCTGATGATACGATATTGATTATCTTTGACTTATGCTATAGTTAAAGTTGGCCTGACCGCGTCGAAGACGTTCTATCGTTTTAACGGGACTGTCGTCGGCGTGCCGTTCAGCCGAGTGTGATCCTTTATCAAAGTCGATCCCGCGGGTACGGTTTCCCGTTGTCCTTGAAGCTTGCGGACTCCATTTTCACGCGCCATAAGGGAAGGTAAGCAGGAAGAAGCTTCCGGACAGTAAGGAGCCACGGGTGGCCTCGTAATTTTCGGTTAGCTTCCCAGGGACGCTTTTGATCGCTTCCCATTGTCTCCCTTCCGTTCTCCGACCGCTCCACGGTTTCCGGCTCTATTTTTCCCCCGGCGTTTCCCTTCTTTTTCCTCGTTTTCCGAGGCCAGGAGCCGAAACTATTATCCCGCAGGAAGGAAACGTCGACTCGTCCGGAAAGTCGTCCGCATCTCGACGTGCCCGTGGAACGTTACGTTTTCGCGTTATTCGATTTTAATACGCGAGGAGTCGCGACGCGAGATCGAGTCGAGAAACCAGGTCTCCTCGACGAAAGAGTTTGACCGAATTTCTTCTTCCTGTTTGCTCGAACGACGCTGGCGCAAACATCGAGCCTTTCTCGATTCACCAAATAGCGTTCTCCGACGGCCACACTGGGTCCTTCCGAATCCAAGAACCTTTCGGATTGTTTAAGGCTCGTTTGGGAACGAGTCACGAGCCGGAATCGATTGCTGTCCTTGTAAATACGAGGAGCGGCCGCGCACTCGTCTCAAACGATTTCTACTCGATTCGGATCAATCGAACCATCCGAGGAAGAGAAGCCAAAATCACTTCCATCCTCGAACGTCCATTTCCTTAATTCGAACTTTTCTCCCGTGGTTTAGAAACGCTCTTCTGTCTTTAAAAGTGATGTGTATTCTCGAGCACGAAATTTTGAAATCGATGAAGAAGTTTGCTACTCAACGTTTATAAGAACACGATTATTAGACGGCGGATCTTCATGCAAAATAAAAATGTATAACCTAAATTGCAACTAACTGGAGTGAAATAAAAACTTATTTTCTTTCTTAATACATTTAACCCCCTGCGCTACGATTTATTTCACGGTTTCAGCGATTAAAACTTTTTTGTAGATCGTAATTTCCTAAAAAAGGAGAAAATTTATATCTATTGTATGCCTACATGTTCTCCAATAGCTGTACACTAACAAAACCAAAACAGAATTTTATTTCGGTTTAAAGGAAATCATTGACATACATTTTTATCAGAATCTGTTCAGAAAATTCATCACGGGTCAGACACGATATTGTAAGGCAAGGGGTTAATGGGTCGAAAATGATATAACAATGTTTTCTTCGAATGTTTTTACCATTTAAAATTACATATATTCATTTTTGTCATAAATGTATGAAATCCGCTGTCTAATGGAATGCTGCGCAGCATTCCCAAAGAAATTATGCGAGAGGATGATCGCTGCGATGACTATTCCCGGGGCCGATCGGTCGGATTCCATAATTACATCGAATTTGCTCGCGGCTGACGATTACACGGCCGTTTGCGCCAGATATATTTCTTGTTCAGGTTCCCCGCGATCGAGAAACCAATCAAGCTCGACAGCAGATAAAACGGCCGGGCCAATGGAAACCGAGACCCGCAGTAATCGTTAGCAACCTTCTTGTTGCCGGAATTAATGCAATTGGCCGGGCCATTGCGCGTCGCTATCGCCGGATTTTCGGCCGATTGAAACGACGGGGCTTTATCTTTGCATCATACGCGCCAACCGGATCGCTTGTTTACTCGCTGTGCGCGCGCCAGCACGACTGCCGAATTACGTCCAGCGTGATCCGAACAGAAATTTGGAATAACCCATTTTTAAGAAGTCTTATACGGTTGATTAGCAAATTATGTCTACCAGTTTCCGATCAATAGTATCAAGCATATACTACTTGAATGCACCAGATTATACAAGGTATCCCATAATTCATGGTACAAATTAGGTCAGGTCGATTCTATGGCTAGAAATGAGACGAAAATCAAGAATAACGAAATTGCGCGAGAGGCTTCGTTTCCAAGAAAATTAGATTTAATCCTTTCGGTCGCGAATTATTTATTCCTGGAAAAAATCATGGCTTTGCTAAGCAATTCTTTGAATTAAATTATGATTTTTTTATGTCCTTATATGAGGACGCCATGACCGAAAGGACTAAATACCAGTCGAATACACGCGTCCTTAATAAATAACCGATGTCACGGATTTCACTACAAGATGCTGTTGCGACCATGTACTGTTTGTACATGGTACAATGTCAGGACTTGTTTACTATCAGAATACGATTATTCTCGACTCGTATCGAATTGGAACGTTATGCTCAAGTGGCATCGGTTACTTATTAAGAACAGGTGTACTCGACTGATATTTAAATATAATTTTCTTGAAAACGAAGCCTCCCACGCAATTTCGTTATTCTTGATTTTCGTCCCATTTCCAGTCATAGAATCGATCTGGCCTAATTTGTACCATGAATTATGGGACAGCTTGTATACGAACTGCTCTTAAAGTGTTGTTTCTCATCCCAATCCCACCGTAGCCCTCTTTGCAAGCTACATATGAGATATGTCATTACCACATTAAAATAAACTGCAAATAAATAATAATAATAATAATAGTGTCGCGATTTCTTTCCTCGCGGAACAGAGAGTGAAACGAGAACGAACTATGAAAAAATGGAGCGTAATAAAGACTTCCGGTCGTGCCAGGCGCGCTAATTGAACCGGCGATCTTTTTCCGCGGGAGGATCAACGGGACTGCGAAATTGGTTCCGCTCGGATTCCAATTACACACCGCAGATGGTGCTTTTTATCGAAGATTAATGCGCGGGGACAAACGCGTTTTTTTCGGGTGGACGGTAATTAAATCGTCCGGCGGGTTAGTCGCCCAATTCGCGGAGTTAATAATTCCGATTGGATCGCGATCGCGCGATCGCGTCGCGCCCCGTCACGCAAACAGAGCGGAATTGAATTTTCGCGGGATCGGTGATCCGCTTCCTAAGTTGATCGGAACGCGATGGGACGCGGACGGTACGGTATAGTAGGGGACGCGAAATTTCCACGGGAGGGTTCGATTTCGTTTCCCGCGTATCGCCGCGATTCGATTAACCGGTATTTTTGCCGGGACACGGAGTGGCTCGATAATTCGCCCCGTTGATTCGCGGAAAGTTCATTCGCCGAATGCCGCGGGAAAGCTGTTTGTCCGATAATTCTTTCGGCAAATAATTTCCGACGCGGACAAACGGACGGGGGCCGGACGAGTATCGATACGCGGCCGTGCGAAAATGCGTTTATCGTGGAAATTCATTTCTCCCCGTAAACTGCGAAAAATCCCGCGGGGTGTCAGCACCTCGAGCTACACCTCTAGCCGAATCCGGGGGGAAACAAGCCGGGCGACCGCAATACCGAAAACAAAAACGCTCCGTTCTATTCACTGTCTAAATAGCTCGGAACGAGCCAACTGCCGCGTCGAAAGCGAAACACGATGGGGAACGATTGATACCATTGAAAACTCAGAGAATATGGGCTTTAGAGAAGAAATTTAAAAATATGCCACGCACTCGCCGATTAATGTTGTTCGTTGAAGAAGCTGGACTGTCTCTACTCGCGGTTTCCATTCAGACCATTTCATATGTTGGTTAATTGCATGTGTGTTTAATCACCTGAAAAATAATTACGACTGACGCGAGAGATACGCCCTTGAAGCACTCCGATCGCAATGAGTTCACGGTCGAGACAACTTTCTCGCTTGACACGAAACAACTCTCGTCGTGTCATAAAATCGATAATGTTCGAGTAATTCGTCGAGCGGCTGTATCGTTAATGTCCGCGAAGAGCAGATATTTCTGATACCATTGGCTTCCACGCTTCGTCGAGTGGAAGCAAAACGAGGAAGGTGGGCGAGCAAAAGGGCCACAGAAATTCGAGGGATGACCCGAGTCCGTCCACAATCACGGCACCGTTCGTTCGCGTCGAGTTGAAGGCGGTCCGTGCAGCTTGCTCGGGGCCAAGATCTCGTTTGTGCATTCCGTCCGCGTTCGTTCGCGTCTGCGATCGAGGAATCGAATTCTGGTTAGGTGGTCGACCCTCCCTCTTTTTCTCTCTCTCTCTCCCTCCCTCTTCTCTGATTCTGGTTCTGCCGAGCGGGAGAGGAGAGGTAGACTCCCTAGAAAAGCCCATCAGCCGGTACTGAGTCGCGCATCGCTTTCACGATGATCTCGCAGTCTCTGGTACTTTGTCGAATAGACCGGAGAGAAGTCCATCGTGCTGATTCGCGGTGCATATTGATTCGAAAGGTTTCCTCCTCGTGTGTACTCTCCCTTTCCATGCTATCCTTTCTCCGGGATCCAACTCGCTCCAACCCCCATCCACGGAGCATGACGCGACGCCCACACCCTCGACTTCGAGTTTCCTTTGCTCCTTTCTCTATTCCTTTGGCGCTCGCGTCACCACGCTTTTCCTCCGATTCCCAGCTAAGCCGTGATTAGATTGCAGATGCTTCCCTATTCTCCCTCTCCTCTATCTCCCCTCCACCTATTTTACAACTTTTTCCACCACCGACCGACATATTTAACGATTTCGCGTCGCCTGGCTCATCCTCTCACACCGGGCCAGGAAGCTCTTCTCCATCCAGGTCTGTTAACGCGGTAGACTCGTTTCCAGGATTGCAAGGGCGCGGGATTCGCGTTCTCATTTCTTAATACAAACACGGGGTTTTTCAGTAGTCCAAAACGATAGATAAAAGATCGATCTAGGGCGCTATCGTCCTTAAAAGTTCTATTTTTTCGTTTACGAGGCGTAATTTGCATTATTCGGCAACATGCAGCTATGAAAATAGCTTCCGAATAATGCAAATTAAACGAAAAAATAGGACTTTTGAGGGAGGTAACGCCCTAGATCGATCTTTTATCTAACGTTTTTGACTGAAAAATCCCATTTTCGTATTATCGAGAAATGAGAACTGGAAAAAGGAGTCTACCCCCTTAACACATTACCTATCGGCGATTACTTAAAAATTTTTTGAGGATAAGGACATCTTAATAGATCCCTCAACAGCAGTAGCAATTTTGATTGCGAATCCACAAGTCGGCCACAATAACGTAATCCAACAATTTCTTTTTAGTACAGTACAATTACAAAATTCATTGACCGTTGTGTGTAATCAATCAATTAGAGAATCCTATTAACAATCAGCACTCGAATCACGACTGCTGACTTGGCCAAGTGTCGAGGATCAAACGTATTCCTCACACGGTACATCTTCAATACAGCTTGACGTTTTAGTGCAGCTAATTCAACAGCTTTCGATCCACATCATCCACAAAGAAACAAGCACCGTAGACACTTCAGTTCGGCAAACCGAACTTTGATAAAATTCTGCACCGCGCGCAAGAAGATTTGAAAAGCGGTCCCGACGAGTCCCAACTTTTCCGTGCTGCTGTTTCATTGAATTATCGCGAAACTTTGATCGGCACTGGTTTAGCAGTTTTCCTTTGCAAATTCCCAGCGCGGTGTAGAACAGGGTGAGGCTCCCGAAGATTGTTTGCAGAGCCGAATCCGATACACGCCGTGGTGTCTCGTGGGTGGAAAATCGATAGTTGGTAATTTATTAACGCGATATCGGAGAGGTTCGGGCGCGCGAGGCTTGTCCAATGATATTTGGATAACGGAGACCGACGTTACGACGTCGTTCCAGCCAGTTTCATCAGGGTAGACGAGAGACACCAGCCTCTGCGTGGTTCACCTTCGACCTTCCTGTTTCGCGATCACCAGCCACGATGGATTACGATCGACCGGGAACGCTCGTCGTTCTTGCGCGACCTGTAACCGATTAACATCAGAATGTTCGTTCGATAACCCGCCCCTCGTTTTTGTTTATCCGAAAATTCAGGGGAAGCCATTCTGCGCAAGTTAGCCTAGAAACTGGTTGGCACGGGAATACCCGAGACCCTTTCAGAGTCTAGTTTAAATGATAATGGCCGAGGCACACGGGGGACACTTAAATCCTCCCTTCTGCTTTCCATAAATAATTGGAGGTGGAAATGGAGCGGATTCCCCGGTGTATTAGTTGCTCGGAATCGAGAGTCCCGCTTTCCTTGCGATCCAACAGAGTCCAGGCCGACAGCTTCTTCTCCTTCTCGCAGGTTCCTCTGAATAATTAAGAGCCAGACCGGAAGCTTCGATCGCCGAGCCTTCCACCGAATTTCCCAAAGAAAAATCCTCGCCGCGAGAAACGATTCGACCGGTGCACGGTATGGTCGACACAGAGAAAAATATTTCTAGGTTGCAAATAATATATACGTCCATATATTTTCATTCCGTGTAGCCGACATGTATGTTCGCAGAGGTAAATCTTCAAAAATCAAGACGTTCGGCAAATTTATTTCTTGTTATTTTCACAAATTAGTGTAAAATAGTCGCTCCTAATGGTCCGTAAATCCAATGTGAAACAGAGTCAGGTTTCAGCCGAGTCGTCTAGGTTCGAATGCCAAGAGCAAACATTATTTTCGTAGCAGGCTAATAGAAAGGGTGCATCGGCGATCGTGGACGTCCGGAAGATCGACGAGCGACGTCGTTCTCTCGAAATTGCATGGCGAACGGGCCCCGATCGCGGTGGGCGTAGGATTTATCTCTCGCGGCTCTCTTCGGGTTCTCGAACAAGTGTTGCATCTCGGATCTGGGTTGTTCCGAGGCGGTCCCGTCCGCGGGCTTACGACTCGACGTTGTTGATACTGTTGCCGACGTTGTTGTTCTTGTTTTAGTTGTCCGTGTACCGTTACAAGCACACAATACACCGGAACCGATCCCCTCGGCCGCATAACGTACACATCGAGCCAGCCTCGTGCCCATTCAGGATTTAATTGGTATCAGTTACGCCTTAACCATGTTGTGGATACCGTAGTACGCTACACTTCCCGCGTCCTCATTAGACGCTCCAATTAATTGCCTTCGAGGATGCATCGTCGCGCGATCCAACATCCGGGGACCATCCATCCGTCTTAGAACCGCGATTTTCTTCCTTATCTTCAGCGTTATCCTCAGCCTTAGCCGCCGCGTCCCGGTTTCCGAAACGTTTCACTGTGTTCGAGCGCCTTGAGGCGCGCGGATACTCGCGACTGGGTCGCTTCGAAACGAGATTACCGGATCGCACAGCTTCGACGAACGCGACGCTGCTCGTGGGACTGTCCAGAGTGGATTTCCACCGAGTTCCCAGCCCGAGGAACTAGTTTGATATCTTGTTTGTCGGTACAGTGCTCGATGACCGAGGTCCTGCTTCTCGGTGCCGCCCTCGATCGAAATCCAACATTTTTCCACGAATATCCCTCGCCAATTCTTCTCACAATTAACCCTTTGCACTCGGAGCTAGTTTAACTCGAAAATTCTTCCGACCTAGAATATTTCCATTTTCAATGATTTTTTAAATTTTGTGGATGCGATTATATCTCATGCAATACTTAAATGTTTAATAATTGATTAGATACTAACATATCTAATAATGTAGACTACATTTTAAATGATGGTAGAGCAATTTTTAGTGGCGCCTTAGAGTCACTACTCGAAGGCTAAGGGTTAAGTATAAACCAGAGGAAATACTGACTAACACTGAAAATATTAATTTTGTGCTAAAACTTTAACTTTACGATCCTAGTATGAAACATAAAACTGTATTATTCACTCGGACACTCTTAAAAAGACGATAGCTTTTATACGATTTGAACCTTTTTGGGAAGCTAGAGCAATTAGTCTACTACAGGATGTGAACAGAAATTTTTTCGAAAATTGCAATTGATCGGAATTGTAGA
Source organism: Lasioglossum marginatum (assembly GCA_028455795.1). Classification (NCBI taxonomy): domain Eukaryota; kingdom Metazoa; phylum Arthropoda; class Insecta; order Hymenoptera; family Halictidae; genus Lasioglossum; species Lasioglossum marginatum. Next base: position 2,668,389 of record CM052264.1, on the reverse strand, counting down.
AAAAATACTAAAAGTTGCATTTTACAACTTTTTTATGTGGGCCTACATTGAAAATTTAGTTAAATAGTTTGTTGCTGTTAGAGGCCGAAAATCTCGAAGAACTGCAATTTTTAACATCTTTAAACCCGTGTAGCTTATTGCAACGTCAACCGATTTTGATGAAATTTTCAGACTATATTTAATTGATACATATCTACGAAACGTGTAGTCTAAATTTTCCATTTAAGCCCACATAAAAATGTTGCAAAACATAACTTTTAGTATTTTATCTGCAATTCCAACAACCCGCAATTTTTCTCAATAATTTTATTCACGTTGTGTAACAAACTAATTAGTCTAACTTCTCAAAATATTCTTTTCTACAATTCCGATCAATTGCATTTTTTTAAAAATTTCTTTCCACATCCTGTAGTAAACTGATTGCTCTAGTTTCCCCAAAAAGTTCAAATCGTATAGTGCAATATTAAAAAAGGTTATCGTCTTTTTTAGAGCGTCCGAATATTAATTCGGGTCATTGTACATATAGACAAGGAGATTCTACCGATCCACTGTTTTGTTTGCAAGGTTGCGGGAAAGAATTCGTGCGGATACATTTCGAACAGACATTACCCTGTACCGGAAGAAGTACTTTCTCTTTCATGTTTTATTCCTGACATTTCGTTCCCGATTTTCAGTTTCCCCGGTTCCGGTCATCCTAATAAAGAGATCCACAGTCGGGGACATTCTTCGTCTGGACATCTAACAGATTCATTCCACGGACAAGTAGAGTCTTGAGTGGGTGTAAAGGGGCTGGGAGGATTCGAAGCTCGTTCGATCGGATTCTGGCGCAGCTCGCAGTGTTCTGCCGTTGACCGATGGGTCCGAGAAAGTTGCCTCTCGCGCAGGAACGAACGGGACGAGAGAGGGAGAGAGAGAGGTCTCGTTCAACGTTGAGTTCACGATTTTAGATTAGTATCGTCGGCGAGTTCCGAAAGTTCGGTGAACCACGGTGACGTTCTACGAACTCTTCCGATATCGCTGGGACAAGAGGAACAGGTTGTCTTGCGATGAAAAACTTGTTGGACGGAGGCTGTACTTATTTTATATGTTCTATTGATTCAGTTGGCGGTGGCACTGTGTACGATTGCTGCGTGGAAACGAGAAATAAAAGAGACAATGCGGAAGTAGTGAGGCTCTTGCTAAGCTCCTCGCAATTTCCTGGGAGCTTGCTCGTGGAGCAACTGCTTAGTCCATCTTCTAATACATAGTTTATTAAATGTAACAAGACTGGTTTCATTAGCACGCTTCGCTAGACCGCGGATTTTTATGCGAAATAAATATTCTCTGCATTCATTCAGAATTATATAAGGAAATAATAGAAGAGTATTTCCACCGTGTTAGACTTGTCCATTAATTTTTGTTATAAATTCATAAATTATCATCCCTTTGCTCTCATAACTCAAGATAGTTCTTTCGATCCAGAATACGTACATTCTATACATATATTTTTCATTTTACACAGATGAGATTGCCTCCAGGTTTATTCGCGCTATTTGATTCAACGTACTGAGTAAAATGGGTTGAATATTGGCACCTCAGACTGGCCACTCGAGGCAAACTAAGCAGTCCCTTCATCACGAAGTTCCCAAAGTGCAAGAAGCTGAACAGTGACGCTAGTTGAAGGATTCTGCAATCGGTTGACGTCACCGTCCGCCGATTAATAATTATTTGACTCCATTATTCAACTCCAGTTCTTTTTCCGTTCGAGTTCTGACCTCGGACTCGCCGGGTGAATAATGAATCCCGGGGATCGACGGTAACAGGTTCGTTTCTCTTTGCTGCGGGTACCCGTGTACCCGGAAGCTCGGGTACCCGGGAAGCCCCACCCGCAGCAACATTAGCGAGGCGAGATTACCCGTTCCGGGAAATATACGGCGTCGCGGATCGAATAGGAAAAGTTCGCGCATTCGTAAAGGTGGTCGGATCGAACGGTCTTAATTGTCCCCCACGGTGCCCGCGAGCTGTCGCGCGTCGACTCCGCCATTTTTCGATCCCCGTATCTTCATATTTGCCGTAGCCCCGGGTGCTCCATAGAAAATTCCCCGTTCGAACGGCGTTCATTCGTTCGGCGAATTCCGTCCGTTATAGCGGATGATGCCGTCCGTCGCGTCGCGTCGTTTCAGAGGGAAAGGGAATCCCGGAAAACGTCGAAATTCAACGTTCGAATTGATTCGAATCGACGCGACGCGACGGACCCCGAAGGGTTCCAAGTCACGTTGAAAATCGGATACACGCGGCTCGATATCCTCGTCACATCCTCGCGAGCCCCTTTTACCATTCGTATGATGGAAACCGGTTCAACCGAATCGATCACGGCGCTGGTGACTGCTATTTATACCGCAAGTAATTTATTGCTTTTCACCGAGGCAATTTGTAATCTACGAATCGAACCTTATTAACTCGTACACGTTCCTCGGGGTAGGTTATTTTAACCCTTCAACTGTAAAGGGTCATTCACGATATAAAATATTTCAACAAATTACTTATGCAAATCATTGGTAATAATCTCAATTTAGAATGTTAGATTTTCATGGTGCTGGAATGGGATAGTGGAAGGGCAAAAGGAGGAGAGGAAAAATCGACCAGTTTGGCGAATACGACTACGCTAATGTGAATAAGATCTGCGCGATCGAAAACGCACGGTTTCCGCCGTGACGAACTCTATCGGTTGACACTGAAGATAAACGGCGAAATGCTGATTGCGAACGTGATGATTTTTCTATTGTTTCAAGTTACATTTAGTGTTGGCGATCCTCCCCGGGGGGAGAGATGCTGTTCCTCGGAGTTCTCCATATCAGCAAGCGCCGGCCGGATGTTCGGGCCATTCCCTGTTTTTTTGTACGGACCATTCTCTGTTTTTTATGTTTGTTGCCTCTTGTTACTCTGGTCATTTTTTCCGGTTTCTTATTATTGTTTTGTATCCTTTATTTGGTTCATTGTGTTTGTGTGTGTGAGTCCAAATCATTCCAGAGGTTGGTGTCGATCGCCTCGCCACCACCCTTCTTCTTTTTTCCTCAGGATGGCTCTCATCATTTTAGCTAGGGTCTTGAATGTCTCCTTGCAGATGATGTTGCTCTCCTGCGGGGGCCAAGACAAGCCCCTCTCGCGACAGATCGCTCGGTATTCGGTCCTTTCTGCCTCATGCAGCGGGCAGTGCAGTAGGACGTGTAGGGGGGACTCCTCCGGGGATGCGCAGCGGCAGTCCGGGGCATCAACTAGGCCTCTCTGGAACAGTTTTCCGGAGAAATCTCCGTGTCCGCAGAGGAACTGCACAACGTGGTGATTTAGATGTATCCATTTCATCAAGAGCCTGTCAAGGACTTTCGGAAATAGTCCATGGTGTTTCAAGTTACACCGATTTCTGTGATAAATGCAACAAATCCGCAGTCTAACGATACATAAAACTCGAAGAACTATCGCGATAAAGTATTCACTTCCGCCAGGATCCCAGCGACTCGGAAATCCGAGGGATCGGCTACAAGGGTATCGGGCAAGAAATGTGCCAAACTTTCGGATTATCCGTCGTCACGGCAACGGGATTGCCTTCGAGTATCGGGGTTACAAGGTCCGTGTAAATCGTCCTTCTCTTTCCTCTAATCCTTGCGTCCCTCGTGGTTCTTCGCGTCGACGCGAAGGTTTCTCGAGTCCAGGGCCATCTCGAAACGTTCTAGCCCCGAGAGAAACGACGCAACGACAGTGATGGAAGGATTCCCGCGGGAATGGCAACCCTGGAATGGATCGGGGTGTGCGCTCGATGGCCGAGGATCAAAATACCGGTGAAAGGGATCGAATCGGGTGAGAGGGCTGACCATCTTTCCACGATATCCCGCAACCCTTACCGAACGAATATAATAAACCGAGAAATTCCGACCTCGGCTAATAACAGTTCCGACGTGATCGGCCTGCGAAACCGGCCTCCCCTTTCGACAGAATCCGTACAGAAATATTTAAACGAATAGAAAGTGGTCCGAACTTGCTAGTTAGAAACAGTCTTCTGACGCTTTCAGAAATTCCGTACGATCAAAGTAATTTATTTAACGAAATGAAAACTTGAGAAATTAAGATCTGTGATACGGAGAGTACTCTTTTAACTTTCTTTCAGTTTATAGATCCTATCCACATGCTACACTGGATACATTAAAAATTAATTTACAAATCTGGACAAACAAGTTCCCGTTTTAGAGAGGGATATTATAATTGTAATTATAATTGTAATATTATAATTATAATTACAATTATAGTAATAGTACAATAGTAGTATTATAGTATAGTTCAATTGTAATTATAGTAATAATTACAATTGTAATTATAGTAATTGTAATTATTACTATAATTACAATTGTAATTACAATTATAGTTATTTACTAGTAGAAACAAGGAATCGAAAGAGTCACGGAACCGTTTCCATCTAGAAAATGAACTGTCGAACTTTTTCTGCAAATCGTTTTCACATTATTGAAGTTCAGACGAGAGCAGATAAAGTTCGGAGAAGAACTTACGAAATGGAAAGAGAATTGTCTGCAGTAAGCGTGTATTTTAGTTGAGTATTTTACCTTTGATATTTTTATTGCAAACAGGCAGGAAGTCCAACAAGTTACGTCGAGTAAACGGTATCTCTCGATCGAGCAATCACCGTCGCGTTTGCGGGTCTTTCAGATGTAGCACATCGACGAATATCCGGGACAATTGTCGTTAAACCGAAAGCCGGAGCGTCGAACTAGGTCCGCCGTGCGTTCACATTCAGATTAATAGACGATCGACCGTTCCGTCGGAAGATTTCGGGAAATATTTATCCGAGGGATAGAAGTTTCCTCGGAATTTCCATTTGGATCGCGCGGTGAACCTAGGGGGAAGTAGAGTAAACTCGGTTTGCTGTCGATCGCGCGATGGAAACAGCGTTTTCTGCCCGGTGGAAACGCGAGATTAAAAGATTTCGGAATTGGTTCGTGTAACTCTTTGAATGCGAGAGTCCTCTCTCACTCTCTTTTACTCTCTTTCGGTTCGGTGATCGAAGCACGTCGAAAGCGGCGGCGTTGGCCGCTAATCGAAAAGCCTGCGGATTATGAAAAATTTCGGCGGTGCGGAGGGTTTCGCGCCGCAAAACCGCAACACGGCCCGCAGGCCAATGCAAAGATAACAGCCGCGGCACAAATCGCTTCGGAGCTTCTATTACATTCGAGGCCGTTTTCCGCTGCTGATCGAAAATCGGTTCAGCGAAGCTCCGCGAGCTGCGAGAGAGAGAGAGAGAGAGAGAGAAACAGAGAGATAGAGAGAGAGGGAGCCGCGACATGTACAGTAATTGTTTAACGCGCATTTGTTTCGTAATAGAACCGGGCTAGCGGTTTGCGTAACAATCGCACGGATATGAACTAAAGCCGATACCGTTCGGCTATCGTTTGCCCGCCTCGTAACCGCGTTTACTGTTGGTAATCATTACCCGACGGAACGGTCACTCCATGCACACGCACACAGTCCAGCGAATTTAACAAACAGCGTAGGCAGAAATGCAGCCTGCAGCGTCCAGAACCTCACGGCCTCTCGTCCTCTCGCTATTGCGTTCCGGATCGCGTAAGGCGTTACGCAAACACCGGCGAACATTATAAACCGTCCTGTCGTTCCAACCAATGGCTGCCCCCGTCCATTTCGATACATTACGCGCGCAAAAATTCCATGCATAAACCCCGTAAGTACCAGTTACCAAGCTCTATATTTCCGGTAAACCTGCAAGTCGCAATCAAACTTAAATTAGATGTAGATTTTAATGTCCTCACTGTGTGCTCATAATTATGAAAGTGGTCCAAGTCGTATATTTCTTGTTTCGTGTTCGTACATGTATTTCAAGGAAAAGGATATTAACCCTCGGACAACGGACGATTTTTACAGCTATATAATTGGCAATGCTTAGGACCGTTCACAGCTCTAATTAATAATTTTTTAAAATTTACTTTTCATGATATCTCGTGTAGACACATTAGTCTTTCCGATATTCTCAATGAAACAACTATTCAGTTAGTTTAATTGCCACTAATTGAGTACTTAAATGACAATTTGCATGTTCCCGGTCAAAAATAACCCCGGCACAGCACTCGGAGGGCTAACACTAAATGAATTCCATATAATGTTCAAATAACAAGCACCACCTAACGGTTCATTTTAGACAATACATATCGTAACAATTACACATGTGATGTGTAGACTGCGGATCTTTATGAAAAATAAAATTCGGCTGCATCGATTGCAAGAAATAGAAATCAAATTGGATGTTTTCCCATAACAATTTCAATAGAGGAGGAATCAATTACATATTGATATCTTCAATTTTTTAAATTTTCCAACAACTGTGCATTTCATCTACTCAATTTTGCTAAATATTCGCAGTCAAGTGATGTGAAATAACTGATAAACTCATTTTCTTTCAATTTTGACTTACAATTAGAGCACTTTCATAATTATGGGCACATATATTATAAGAATAATTACAGACTTTACTTATTACCCGCTCGCGCTACACACACACACAACCGACTGCCTCGCATCACCAAATTCATATCGATCCGTTCATATGCCAACCGTTCTCTTCTCGTTTCATGCCATTTATAATTTATACAATGTCCATGTTATTACAACATTCATACCATGACAAACTACATAGATAATAGTAGGAGAATATTAACACTCTGCACTCAAAGCCTTTTAATGGAAGCTGTCCAACAGCTCGTGATGATTCTAATAATGATTTTTACAGTCAACCTACGAGAGCAGGAATCGATGTGGACTATTTAAGAAACTGTATCCTATTAGCGAGAACAGTTTCACAGCATTTGCATTGGTAAATGTAATTCGCATTCGTAAATAATTTTCAAATATCTCGAAACAAGAAATATGTGACTTAGGCCCCTTTCATAAGTATGGGCACAAATAATTAGCCTTCGAGAAATAGCATCGGAAGAATTAGGATAATTGTAGTCGGAGCGACGCGACGCGCGAGAAACGGCTCGCAGAAATTTGTAATTTTTGTCCATCGGTTCGGTTTATTCTAGCCGATCAGGATACGCTGAAAGTCTCCTCCCCCGCGAACACGATTCAATGGGGATTTATCTTCAGCGAGCAATTCTATCAGCGGTCTAATTTTTTGCGGCTACGTCCGGGCAGGACCCGCAGACCCGGTTAAATAAATATTTGACAAGCTTTCCATTCAGAGCCGGATAAAAAACGGTTCCCGCGCTGCTTAATTTAATTCCCGCGAATATTACGTCGACCCGTAGCTAGAAAACGGCCGTGTGTTTTTTTGCCCGTTTCCTCGCGCAACCTGTAAATTACAGTTCGGTCGACGGGGAATTATTCCCGTCACGTAGACAGGAGAGCGCATTTCTCTCCCGAATATTTCCAGCGGCTCGGACGTTTCGATTCTGCGGGATCGTTTTGCCTTGCGGTTGATCGTTTCGCTGCCGTCGCCATTAAGGCGTGGGTACAATGGGCAGCGCCGAGAAGATGGCAGCCGACTGTCATTGGCTGACGTACAACGACTGATCATAAAACACACGCGCTTAGGACAGATTTTCAATAAACTGATTATTTGATTCGGAATTGTTGGAATCTAGGTTAGATGTTCTTTGGGCTTAATAACTATATATATCTATATATAATATTTACAAGGTTAACAGATATGTGAAAACATAAACTTTCTGAAGCGCGTAACTTAATACACCATCAAATAAAATTTTATTTTCGTTTTACTTTTACTGCCGCGTGCTACAACGTTTCAACTCGATCTAATTCTTTTGTTACTCGCTTCGCTCGCCACGCCGATCCCGCCATGCGCACACGCGCATGCACGCTCGCACATTCACACATTCATTTGCACACGTTAAGGAAGGTGTCTGATATTTCCAACAGAAATTGGTGTTCGAGCTTACTTAGTTATCGAACTTATTAGTCTTCTACTGTGTTCAAGACTTTGATATATGATTCAGTTCCATGAGGAAAATATTTCCAGAACCTTGGAAAGTCCATCGTATGAAATTGATCGATGGAGGTCACTCTTGCTTTGCAGTATGTATTGGGAACGAGGTACCAGAGGATTGTTTAAATTTTCAAGCAGCTACACGTAGAGGTATATTCAAGAATTACCCATTTACACCTGCATAAGTCAGCTGCAGTTTTAATGATGCGCTTAACTTTCTTGTCACGGTCTGCAACGTCGCAACTGCGAATTGTTTTGGTGCACAGTATCTGTATAAACGGTGTCTGCACTAAACAGAATCGCTTTCCGTTTCGGGATTTCGTGCTCTTCGGAAAAACAAATCGATGCACAAGCATGCAGTTTCCCGCTCCCCTTTCTTCTCGCGGTGCAACGAATTGGCATGGAACCGTGCAAAATTGTTCCCTCGGCCAATTAAAAGCTCTGGTCAGCAACTAGCGATCCGAAAACACGGCTAGGATACAGTGGAACAGTGAATCGGTGCACGAGGCGCATCGCGTATTCGTTTAAAATGCAGTTCTGGATGAGCAAAAACAAAATGTTGAAGCATCTATAATCATGCTTACTTTACGGCAAATAAATATTGAATTTTTCCAGGGCATAAAGGCGGGAATACATTGAGTCTATGAATGGGAGACTATAAAAGATTGGAAGATCGATCGTGAAACGTTAATTGACTTCTGTATTATTAAGATTAAATCCTTGTTATTTGCTTACATACAAAACCAAGTGAAATGCAACTATACATAGGAATAAGAGTAATTCCGCAGAGCTAGCACATTGAGCCATTGTACAGAGGCGCCGATCGCAAAGCCGATGAAACGCGGCGAGATCATTTTTTGAAAAGCAACACGGCTCTCGCGCAAAGCCCAGGCGCGCAAAGCCTGAAATTTCACCGACAAAACGCGCTCGCGGCACTTCGCCGCCGTTTTCGAATTACGAGAGCAGATTTCTATCTTTTGATGGACCGGCCGAGCATTGTCCTCGCCACGGAGTCATCGCTGGCCATTCTACGCGGATCAAATAATTAAAGTCGGACATTGGAGTCGGACAGGCAATTTGTGGACGCGTAGGATTTGCACCGCGTGCAAATTAGATGCTTGCGATTGTGACGCGTGCGATTTGGGAGCGCTTGAGAATTGGACGCATGCAAATTTGGGGTGTTTGGGAATTGGACGCGTGCAAATTGAGTGCGCTTGAAAATTGAAATATGAAAGGGAGCGCTTAAAAATTAGAATGTGAAATGTACAAATTGGGAGCGTTTGAAAATTGGGCGTATGCAACTTGCGAACGTTTGAAAATTGGGCGCGTGTAACTTGAGGACGCTCAACAATTGGGCGCGTGCAACTTCGGAGCGTTTGAAAATTGGGCGCATGTAATTAGAGAAAGCTCAAAAATTGAGCGCGTGCAAATTGGGAGCGCTTGAAAATTGGGCGCATATAACTTGAGGACGTTTGGAAATTGGACGCGTGCAAATTGGGAGCGTTTGAAAAATGGGCGCGTGTAACTTGAGGACGCTGGAGAATCGGACGCGTACAACTTGAGAGCGCTTAAGAATTGAACCCCCGAAAATTCGACGCGTGCAACTTTGGAACACTTCGAATTGGACGCGCGGTATTACGTACCGCGTAAAAGAAATTTGTCCCTTGCAGCTCGAGAGTGTTTGATAATTGCACGCGTGCCAGTTGAGAATACACGCGAATCGTTTGCCCTGTTCTCTGTGAATCATTTGCGATATAAACCGGCGAGAGTTGGCAGCGCAGCTGCCCGGACAGCGATCGCGCCAACCAACTGCGATATTATTACGATTAAAGGATGGAAAGGGATGGAACGGAAATACCGGGAGCAGAGGTACACCGCATTTTATAGGTCCGCGTCTCGCGCGAATCGTAACTCGAACGACAGACGACGCGATATCTTTCTGTCTCTCTCTCTCTCTCTTTACTCGAGCGTCAGCCGTTTATCGGACCGGCAAACGGGTTGCGGTCGAGCCTCGTTTAAATGAACCGCGACTCTTCATTTTTCGATCACCGATTAGTCTCAAGCCTTTCGTTGTTCGCGATTTCAATTACACGCTGTATTTAACCGGACGATACTCTGTCGTTCGGGCGCGCGCCTGCGTGCCATGAAACCGGAAAAGCCGATTGTAAGCTTCGAAACGATTCCGTCCGCTTCTTTCGAAACAAAGTATCGAGGAATCGCTCGACGGACAAACAGACGACGGTTCGGAATTATCGGGAGACAAAATCTTACCAGCGGAAAAGTTTATTCCTCCACCGAGAACTGAGAGAGAAAAGTCGCGATGTCACAGACGGAGGGGTAAATTTACTAAATGTCTATGCTTTCAAATGGATTTTTTGGTTAAATGTCGCTAAATTTCTCGATCGAGACTACCATGGAGTGCGATGAAAAATATAGGAATGCTGACAGGTACTCGTGCACATATAGCCTGCGAGACTAAACAACTCCGAGGCATGGATCTATAGATGGACGATACCCGCTGGGAAATCAGCATCGTCTGTGCTTTCAGCGGCGCGGATTGGGCCTGGTTGAGCCGAGCCGAGCCGAACCGAGTCGAGCGACGAACGAGAATGAAAAAACCAGTAACTTTTCAAGTTTTCATTGCTGGCCTGAAGGGCTCGCCCCTCGCTGTTCGCGCAGTGTCGGGGAATTTTTCCGAGCCGGCACGCCGGATCGTTTAAACAATGGTCGGCGACGCGGTCTTTGCCTCCGCAGCCATCGATCCTGCCAACCCTACGACCGCCGGTGACTCCAATTCCTCGGAGAATCATTTCACTTTTGTTCACTGGAATCTTTTAACACGACGGGGAAATGTCTCGCCTCGGAAAATCGCGCGAATCGATGCAGGACCGCGGAGTTCACAAATTCATTTCGATGTTATGGATTGAATATGCGTGATTTGTACGAATGCCAATTAGAGGTTCGCGATTCCAACGCGTGCAAATTGGGCGCACGCAATTTGAGAGCGTTTGAGAATTGGACGCGTGCAAATTGGGCACACACAATTTGAGGGCGCTTGAGAATTGGACGCGTGCAATTTGAGAGCATCTGATAATTGGGCGCTTGCGATTTTGACGCGTGTAACTTCGGAGCGCTTGAGAATTCACTGCGTGCAACTTGAGGACGCTTCAGATTTGCTCGCGTGCGACTTGAGAGCACTTGAGATTAGAGCGCGTGCAATTTGAGAGCTCTTGAGATTCAGCCGCGTGCAATTTAAGAGGGCTTGAAATTTTTGCGCGTGCAAATTGAGAGCTTGCAATTTAAGCGCGTGCAACTTGAGAGCGCTTGAGATTCGACCGCGTGCAATTTAAGAGGGCTCAAAATTTGAGCGCGTGCAATTTGAGCACGTGCGATTTGAGCGCGTGCGATTTGAGCGCGTGCAATTTGAGCGCGTGCAAATTGAGCGCTTGCAATTTGAGTGCGTGCAACTTGAGAGCGCTTGAGGATTGAGCGCGTGCAATTTGAGAGCGCTTGAGATTTGAGCGCGTGTAACTTTGGAGCGCCTGCGAATTGCGAGCTTGCAATTTGTGAGCGGTTGAGAATTGAAGGCGTACAACTTAAGAATGTTTGAGGATTGGAGGCGTCCGAATTAAACGGACCAGCGTGAACTAAATCAGAATTGAAGGGCGACTAGTGCAGAGGAAACCGCATATAGGAAATCGCACATTTACGCGCAAGATTGCTCTCCAAACTCCGAAGGCGTCTGCCATGGAACGCGTTGAAACGCGAGCGTTGGCATACGTTCGTGGAGCAGGAGGGGCTGGAGCGAGCGGAACGCGATCAACCCTCGCGGCGATGTCATCGATCCGCGTTGATCCCCGGTCCGATTCCCGAGGGAGAGCTTCGTATTTCACCTTTCAATCCGATTGTTTTTACTCTGCCGCCCGTAATTTCAATTTTTCCGTACAGTACCGCAGGCATGATCAACGAGCGCTGTGTTTAACCTGCGAGCAATGTTTATAAAAATACAAGGCTAGTGATGTTGCTCTCCCTTTCCGCGTAGAGTAGACGCGTTGGGACTTTAGTAGACGTGGTCTCGAGGCTCCTGGTTCTAGGGAACCAGGTCGGTACCCTACAGGACAATTTTTTGCTCGTGTCTGTTCCACAATCTTTCCCGAGGCTGCCTCTTCGCAAATAACTGTTTAAAACCGTTGTACAGAGATTCTGACTAAAACAGTTCGGAAGAATTTTCGTTCTGAATAACTTGGAAGTGGATAAAAGTGTTGGTTAAAAGAGGGGAATTAAAAAGTTGTGTCAAGGAGAGTGCTAACTGTCTCTGTGCTAACAACAGAGTTGAGAGTTTCATTCGCCCCTGATTATAATAGTTTCGAAGATATGTTTTCTCTCTAATCGAGGGTGTTCTGTGTTTCTGTTTCAGTGTTCCGGTGCAGCGTCGGGCGAATTCTCGGACCGAGTCGCAGCCCTTCTGCAGTCTTCGTCCTCTCAAGATGACTGCTAGTCCTCGTCGAGCTTCTCCCTAGGCGTTCTACCCTCCCGCGCGATAGTAACCGACGGAAAAGCTAGAGAAAACAGCGCGACTCTCTCAAAAATCGTCGACGAGTCCCTATGATCGTCGGCGAACTCGTTCCGCCGAACGCGGTCACCATCTCGGAACTCTCTCCTCTATAAAGAAGCTGCGATGATGTCGCGACGTCTGCAAGAAAGTCGCGGGGAGTGCCGGCCAATTTATTACGGCGGTATTCCTCGCTATCCCGGACACCGTCTTTCCCCTTTCGAAAGGCGCGCCCGACTCGTTACGATGCATTTATTAACGCTTTAGCGCATCACGACGCGTTACGCTTGAGAATTGGACGCGTGCAACTTCGGAGCGATTAAGAATTGGACGTGCGCAACTTTGAAGCGCCCGGAAATTGGACGCGTGCGATATGAAAGCGCTTGAAAATTGGATGCGTGCAACCTATGAGATCTTGCAATTTAAGAGCGCTTGGAATTGAGTGCTTGCAATTTTGGAGCGTTTGAGAATTGGATGCGTACAACTTACGAGCGCTCGAGAATTGAATGCTGGCAATTTGAGATCGTTTGGGAATTGAGTGCTTGCAATTTCTGCGGCGTATGAGAATTGGACGCGTGCAACTTCGGAGCGCTTAAGAATTGGACGTGCGCAACTTTGAAGCCCGAAAATTGGACGCGTGCGATATGAAAGCGCTTGAAAATTGGATGCGTGCAACCTATGAGATCTTGCAATTTGAGAGCGCTTGGAATTGAGTGCTTGCAATTTTGGAGCGTTTGAGAATTGGATGCGTACAACTTACGAGCGCTCGAGAATTGAATGCTTGCAATTTGAGATCGTTTGGGAATTGAGTTCTTGCAACATCTGTGGCGTTTAAGAATTGGTTGCGTGCAATTTTGAAGCGCCTGAAAATGGGGCGCGTGCAACTTGCAGGCTTCCGGTAGCTAAAGCGTTAATTGCGTTTCAAGGGTTCTCAAGACCGCGGGTGTCGAGTCGGGTCGACCTTTTGCTTGGCTTTTCACAAGGAAGAATTGACCACACTTAATCCATCCCGATTGAAAGACACGGTTCCTCGCGGACGGCGATTTCCCTGCTCTCCTGTCTTGCCTGTGAAAAACGCGGGATCCTCTCGAGAGGAGGCATTGAAACGAGAACACCGGGAAGAAGCGAAAACAGCGCGAGTCGTTCGGAAACGGATAGACGACGCGGCACGAAGAACGGAAGGGGACGAGAGAGAGAGAAAAGTCTCGGTGGGATCGAGTCCCGACGATTAACGACGCCCACCGAAAACGGCAACTTTCCAAGGAAATTAGCAGGACGGGCTTCGGATTGGGCAAACATTCCTTGCGAATCAATCGAGAGGAATAACGAGATGGAGGCAAAGGAGGAAGCGGAAGCGGGCGGGAGCTACAGCTGCGGCGCAGCGATTCGTCATAATTAATCACGGCGCAGTCAAGCTGTAGAGCTTTATCGGTCGCATTACACGCGACGCTTGCCCTTCAACGACGCCTCGGATTTTCCTCCGAGCGCAAAGAGAGACCGAATAATTAATGCGGCCCGCTTTTAATCGCGCGAGTTAAACGACTCGTTCGAGCGAACCGGATACGCTCCAGCCGATTCAGTTTCTACGCTGTCCCGTCCGCGTCCCTTCCGCTTCTTTCGAACCCTTTGCGGTCCTGTCTCCGGTGTGGATGGACGATCATTTTTATTCTTGCTAGCCCAGTGATCTGTCTCTGCCTGGACGACCATTTTCTTCCGATAAGACCAATGGTTTGTTGGTGACTGATCAACGACTTTGTTCTAGTAAGACCAATTGCCAATTTGACATTCCGATCGTTACGAATGACACGTTCGCCAATGGCTCGTCCTTATTTATAATGTGCCAATCGTAGCACTGTATTATGTTTATGGTGACACCTCTCGCCATAGACCTGCTAAAACACGCGGACTGCAAAGGGTTAAATTTAAAGGTTGCTTCCAAAGAACGTGGGGTAAGATTCGTTTTAACCCCTTGCACTACAAACTCTGAATTTACTAAAAGTATGCATACTATTACTTTATTTTTGATCGAAATAGAATTTTTTTCGGTCGATATTCAGCCGTTCTAACCAAAACGGCCATAAATTTTCAGTTTTTCGTGGAAGATCATTAACGGCAAAGTTTACAGGATGGGAAAAAATCGTAGGTCCAAGGGGTTAAGGTGGATTCCGCGCGAGAGCAGTAAAAACGTCGGAGGATTATTATGGGATTCCGGTACTTATCGGGATCGCTTCGAGACAAGGATAAAGAGGGGGAATAATTTATACGCCGACGCAGCTGAAATACAAGACGGAAGCGAGCACGATAATGAAAACCGTTCCGTTTCCTGTCCCTCGTCTCTCATGAAACATTCAGGAGAGCTCGCAGACAAAAGCGCCCCCCACCCCCCGGCCCGCGAGAGACGATCGTCTCTGCCACGGCCGATCGACGAGCTCGAGGACGACGAGAACCACCATCGTTTCATCTAAGACGAGAGAGGAGAGACGAGAGCCACCGGTAAAAACGGAAAGAAACAACGAACGGGAGAGAGAGAGAGAGAGAGAGAGAGAGAGAGAGAGAACACCACAGCTCCGTGGAGATGCCTGGAGAGAGAACGGGAATAAAAGTCCGGCGAAAGTCGTGGTTTTCGAGGGCAGCTATTATGCTCTCGAAAGCAAGATTTTCGAAGGCTCGAGAGCATTGTTTCGGGACGGGAAAGGACCATGCTGGCATCTCGAGTCCAGGCGAAACACCCCGGCTACACCGCGCGGAAGACAAATGAACGTTCTTTTCCAGTGGCGTGGGCCGAGCGCCAAACTAGAATCCACCCCTTTTGCTTCCTCATCCTCCTCCTCCGTCTTCGTCCTCGCTCCCTTCTCCACTTTCCACCTCGTCGCGCTCTCTCTCTATCCCTCTCTCTGGTCATCCACCTCCGAATCTCTTTCTTTATTTTCTCATCGTGCTCTTGCTCTTATTTCGCTCCCTTTGTTTAATCCCGGCTTTTTCACCCGTGACTCTCTGGTTTCCTCCCGTCTCCCGTCAACCCCAACCCCTTATCGCCTTTTCCCGTCTCTCCGTGTGGCCTGGACGGGCCTCTTTCGAAGCCGGAGACCTTCGTCCTATGTTCCTTTTCTCACTCGACGATCGAAAAGTTTCGCGGAATTCATTAAAGACTAACTTTTATCCCCTCATCTTCGACCAACGGCCGATCCGTTCGAAGTTTCTTCTTCGCGACGCGTTTTCCGCTCAACGATCTATGAACGCGATCTCGGCTAACCGAAGAGACCAGGCTTTTGTCCCGGGAAACTCGCGATCCACGAAGTCCTGCGATCTCTCAAAAGGACGAGAGCAGATCGACTCTGCCACGCTAAATCTACCACAGTCAAATCACCGGTTTTATATTTCACAGTTATTGGAATTATAAAAATTCGCTTATGGAAAATATATAAATCTCCTTATCTGAATGTTGCGCCAGACCCAAACGCAAGCGTTTGTCGACCCACTGCTTCAGAATACATTTCAGACTAATTTTTGTTTGAATTTTTCGAAATCTTAAAAATTGTTGGTTTTACAGACGTGTAAAATAAAGCGTCAACATCTTTTCCATTAAATTATAATAGCTGAACTAGCAAAAGGAGGGAAATGAATTTTCAGGAGCTTATAGTGAAAACATAAGAGTATCGTCTCAACAAAAATTTATTCATTTCTACTCAACATTTATTCTTCATATTATGAATATTTCAGGAAATACAGAGAAATTTATAACCAAAGACATCGGTGATTTAAATGATCTGAAAAACTAAATAAGTAACAAATGAACAATTTTTAATTTTATTTTAAGACAAGCAAATTTAAAGAATTAGTTAAAAGATGATTACAAAAAATATATTTGTTGCGATAGTTATCAGTAGGTAGGAATAATTTTTTAATGAATTTTAGTGGAAATTTCATCTCGATATCTTTTATGGTTCAAAAGTTATAGTAAAATGCCAGATTGAGACTAGTCTCCCCCTTGCCCTTCCGCAAAGCTGTTCTCCCACCCTTGCGCCTCGGGCCGACGCAAGCCCGAGGCACGCGTCGGGCAGCGGTCAAAATGTCCCGTCGCGAGTGGATGTCGGCTGATTTCGCTATTGCCAAATATACCGTTTTTTCTACATAGGAAAACTGCGTTCCCCGTTCCCAGGAGTGGGAGAAAACTCACTAGGGAACTAGCGGTCTCGAATGTTCCATAAAGTACTTGAAACCCTCTACACCCCCCTACACCGCGGGAGATGCCTATGCTAGAGCCTGCGACCGTGGCTTGCTGTGGATCTATTTAACGGTTCATTTTACAGGATTTTTTTAAACGCAGTTCTCTCTATAAGACCTTAACTGATAAATGATAAATAATAAGACCTTAACCCTCGAGAAAGTAGAACACGAAAATTTTTAAGACCTTTAAAAAAGCACATATGTGGAATATCCTGCAAAATAATCTACAATTAAAAAGAAATAAGTTCCGCAATTTAAGAAAACACATTTTTCGCTAATAAAGTAGACAGGAATAATTTTTTAATGAATGCATCCCGATATCTCTTATGATTGAAGAGTTATAGTAAAATGTTACGATCCAGCCATTCCAGTGGCTGTGTTCCTGTGTTCCACTGTGTTCTTCGTCCGAGATTGTATATCGCGGTGCAGCGTTCACTTCAAATCATTTTAATTTCGTCAATTTTCAAATGTCCATCTTTTTAAAAAGAGGGCCGTAAAGGGGACACTTGGGGCTATATCTCCATTTTTTCAATTTTTTAGGAAGTGGCCCACTATGAAAACACGGCATTTGTTTAGAACAATTGGAAAATAAATGGTGAAGAAAACATTTTTTTCAAATAACAACATTTTGAGTAGATACTCTTATGTTTTCACTATAAGCTAACGAAAAACTCATTTCTATCGGTTTCTCAGTTCTAGTCTTACAATTTAATGGAAAAAGGTTGACACGTATCTTTACACCTCTGTAAAATCAACAATTTTTAAGATATCGAAAAATCCTTTGAGATTCGTTCATAGGTCAGTAGACTACAACATATTTAAATTTTACTCCAAAAAGTGTCCGTTTTCGCGTGGAATGATCCTATTGTAAGGGATTTGCGTCATTTGGTACACACTTGATTAAACGCGGGTACGCATGTATCGGTAAATTGCAACATACGGGAAGGACAAACACGATTGACAAGAATATTCTAGAATATTCCTCGAAAGGATAAGTAATGCGATATTGTTTCTTGGCGTAGACGCAGTGGCTCGCGTCTAGACGCAGTTCTGATGAAATACGACGAATGGAGTATAAAAGGCGTCCAGACGCGCAAAGGAGATCCCACCTTAAAAAGGTATCCCACGCAAGAAACGCATGCAGATGCGCAATCTAGTCATGCGGAATCATCCCTCAAATTTTCCCTCACCTGTTGCACTAGGTGTATCGCAGACACGCGAAGAAAGAAATGTATATCGTCAAAATCGAACACGATCGAGATTCTAAGAAGAACAGCACGATCAAAGAGAAGTCGGGCACCGTCGCGATCGACATCGGTTCTCCGCGTTAAACGCAATTAATAAGAATTAATAGGGAAACGCGCCATCACAGGATGAGTTTCTCCAGCGGATCCCAGCTGGTACTCTCTTCTCTCCTCTTCTATCTCTCTCTCTCTTGGTCCATTTTTCCGGCGCAATTCGCGAGGCAGCCGAGCGCAGCTGGGTTAAGGATCAGACGGATCTTATTAAATTGCTCGTACAAGGTGCATCCGCAGGTGCGCGACGCTGGCTGGAAGCTTCTCGCCGGGAAAACGCGTGCTACGGGAAACGCCGATTTTTTACGACGGCTTAGACGCCGACCGGGAAATTGCATTTTTCAAATTTACTGGGGCCCGGCAACGCGTCGGGCTCCTGAGAAACATTTAATCGGAGTCGAACGAAAGACAAGATATTTAACGTGTCCCGTGTTACAACGAGTTTCAGCTGGTCGACTTTTAAATCGCGAACTGTTATGAACACGCAAGAAGAGGCAATTGAGATCGCAAACATTGGCTATGGGCTATCATTGTGAACGGGTAAAGTGAAATATTTATTCATTGAATTAACAATAAAGTGAACAGTTTCTGAATGGTGATCGCGAATTCGAATGACGAAGTAATTAGAACAGATCTTTATGCAAAATTTTCTAAGCTCATTAGAGGGACGTAGAAATTAGACAAACGTGAATTTTGTCTTTTAATCATTCGAATAAGTTGAAAAAAGTAATAATAAGTAAATAATAAATAAGTAAATAATAATACTCTGTGGCCTATGTATTAGATTGGTGGAAATGTTCTGTCGTATTTTAAAGAAAACATTTGAATCAATTTCTAAAAATATATGTTTAATATTATTCAATGATATAATTTCCATTATCTGTAACAACTTGTTGAAGTCTTTCAGATAACCTATCGATTCCTCTTTCTCAATGACTCACTAGCAACATGTGTTTTTGATGTACAAGAAAAATGACCTGCTTATTTAAAATACGACAGAACTTTCCTTCCAACCCGATACCACGATGCAGACAATTTTTATTTTGCATAGAGATCCGCGATTTTATAGGTGTAACAGATGATTTATGGATCGACGATGCAACAAGATATTTTGCGAAAAAATCGAGGGAGCAGAGCTCGGCACGGAACGCGTTAAACGGCAAAAGAGAGACCGCGGGGCGGTTTGATGGTTTCCAGCGCGATTGTTCGCGTCCATTTCGAGGGAGGAAACGCGAGGGATAATAATGATTCCGCCGATTCTCGACCACGCGTGCACTCGACTTCGAGTAACGACTATTTGCTCGAGTCGACTCCTCCTCTTTCTCCTCTTCATCCTCTCTGCTTTCCCTCGAGCTCCGCTCGCGCCCGGAGATTTTTTAAACGCTTCTCATCGACGGTCCTCCAAAAGTATACTGAAAGTGCATAATAGGAAATGCCCGGCCGAATCGAGCAACGACAAACCGAGAAACCGATTCGGTCTGTTCTTCCTCGGCTGTTCGATCTCCCTAGGTAATTACCATTCGATAAACTCGTAGGAACGGCGGCGAACAGACAGACGCGTGTTCATTAGAGGTGTGCGAGAACCTGAAACTATCGGGCCGGGACGAATCTAGCATTTAGTTCGGGTTCTCGAAAATTTTGTGATCTCCGAGAATATTAGGGTTCTCGGATATTCTCAGGAATCCCGAAATTTTCGAGAGCCCGGCCCGATCCCGATTAAAATTCTCGGCCCGTCCCGACCATCGGCTACCCGACATTTTCGGGTTCTGATACGCCTCTAGTAATGGGTTGGAAAGAGAGTTCATAGCGTTTTCAAATTAAGAATCGAAGATAAAATTAAGGTATTTATTCATATGTTTATTCAACAACACGAGAAGTTGCCTCGAAAATGGCAGAAAGTAATAGAACAGAATGGGAAATATGTTATTGAATAAATCTATGAGTAAACATCTGAATTTTAGCTTTCAATTTTAATTTACAAACGCTACGAACTTTCGTTCCAACCCAATACTTATGTATTATACTGACCTACGCGTGCACTCTCGGCTGGTATGGATAAATACACGCGCTGCGGAAAAGCGGCGACGAAACTCGGACACCAAAGTATTATAAATATAGATATATAAATGCATATATATAAATATATATATATATTATATACATATTATAAATAATTCATACGTTATAAGATGTAACTATCCGTTGGTACATATCGCACTTGCAAAACCGGTAGAAGTTAATGTTTGATGCTTCGTGGAATGGAGCCGAGGCGAGACCGGAAGAAACGGAAACGATGAGGAGCAAGAAGAAGAATGGATTTCTGTTCGGCGATGTGTTTGCGAAGCATCGAGAGACCATTGTTTTCGCGTTCGAAACGGTAATTCGGTCCAGGCGGTCATTCTGTTTGCGGACTTCGCGAGCATCGCGGATTCTGTTCGAAATTCGTGCTTCGCCGTCGAATTTTATAGATTTTGTACCATTCGAAACGAGCATCCCTTCGATCTTTGTTCCAGTCTCGCGAAGTTACGCGAAGGAAACGGAAACGCAAACGGGAACGAGCGAGAAGAGTATCGATGTAAGACTGTACAGAGAAGGGCGCGTCGAGATAATATGCGCGAAAGTCTTTGTGTGCGTGTGCGCGAATGAGTGAGAGTGCGACTGAGACTATTGTCAGAGACAAAACCGAATCAAACCGAAGGGGTGGATGGCTTGTGGCGCACACAATTTGTAAATGCGGACACGACGACATCGGAATGTCTCGCGACACAACGAATATAATAAAGAAACAAAGTTCTTCGTTTTCTACATACTCTGTGTCATCTTTTTCAGTGCCGAACACTTCCCCGTGGATCCTGCGTGCCGTTCCCTAACCCATTTGCGTCCTGAGTAGACTGCGGATTTTTATTTTGCATAAAACAATTCTGTTCAAGGACCCGATTGGAGTGGAGTTCTTTTTCAATTCAAAGACACAGCCTAGTGAAATAGGTAACTTTAACCCTTTGCACTCCTTGTGCAGAGAAAGAAAAATGTAAAGAAAACGGGTTTTATATGTATTTGGTTCTTCCTCTATTTATTGAATTTCTTATTTTTTAGTTAAAAACAAATATAAATTACAAGAAAGTTTGAGAGCTATATTTAATATAATTAGTAAACAAGATTGTTTAAAATAAGTAGCAGTCAAGGAACTGTCCTTTGAAGTAAATTTCGAAACACTTAAAATAGTAGGGAATTGTTGGCAATAAAATTGAAAAATAATTTCGAGTGCAAAGGATTAAACTAAACTTGGCAATTGTGCATAAAAGATTACACCTGACCGATCTCGATGATCTTTTAATATGTTGTCAGGGTGAAGATTCCGAACAACTTGTTCCTATATATGTGACCGCCGCTCAACCATAGGTTTTCAGATATTTGGTTTATATAGGTTTTCACTCCCATCCATACAATGAGCCACGAAAATATTCGAACGTCCTCTCAAACAGGATAACTTTTCTATAATTGTACCAAACGACCTGATATTTTATAATCAATTAGAAGCATTGGTTTACGAAATGATATGCAAAAAAGATTTTCCAAAAATTACAATCAGGTCGTTTGGTACATTTATAAAAAAGTTATACTGTTTCAAAGGGCGTTCGAATACTTTGGTGGGTCACTGTAAGTCACGCAAACTTATTCAGTGAGGCTGAGAAGAAGGTTCTCGCATTAAACAATATATTGTAACATTTTTATATGTTTTATTTCAACTTCACTTTAACGAGTACACTTTTATTCGCCATAGTAGCGGCTTCGTCATCGCCTTCTCGAGACGAAATTCGCATGAACGAGGATCCCAGAAGACATTTCAGTATACAACCACTGGTTACCATCAGGTTCGACGATAATTCCTGGCCTCGGCGTTGCAACAAATTGATAAATCATCCCCCGAGCGCGTCCGGTTTTCGGAACGGTTGTTTGCTTGATTCTCCTCGTCAGCTCGGTCCAGCAAAAAATAACTGGACCGTATACGTTTGCATATTTTATGCTGTCTGTCTCGCCGCATACGGAAGTCGGACGCGAATTACACAAGCGTGCGCACACGTGTAATACAGAGAGCTGGCTGTCCGTTTTTTTCCCCCTCGCGAGCGCTGTTTTCATTCCCCGCCGTTTCTCTTTATCTCCGGCGTAGCTTCGCGCCGAGCAAGACACATCGATTCGCGCGGCATTATCCGAACAAGCGCGGAATGAAGCCGCCAACGATCCAGTTAACGATTCCGATCGATCAGGAAAATCCTCGGCGATCGACTTACGATTAGCATGTCGACGAACGAAGCACGCGGAACGTCGCAGTCGGATCGCCGAAAAATGGATCGCGAACAGGTGCGTATATATTTCCTCGTTTTTTCCGGCGCGGACCTTTGCATCGGTCGAAATACAATTTTCCTATATTTCTATTCTCGCCGTAAAATACACGCGTCGAAGCGATAAATCGTCAGGCCGAGCTTTCTACCGTTTTGTTTTGGACACCGGTCGTGAACAAAGGATGCGCGCGTCACGCTCAGTTTTCGATTCAAATCGACGGTAGAATTTCCCCGTTGAAAATTTTCATCGCGGGGCCGCCGCGCCGGTCCTCCGCCCTCTTTTTCCGGCGCGGATCAAGCACGCGCGACTTTTTCTCCCTTTGTCCCGCGAATCCGATCTTGCAGCGCGATCTCCGCGATAAATCATTTCGATCCGAGCGCGAAACGCTCCCTCCCTCTCTCTCATGGTCTCTCGTGCGCCGAAGGTAGTATTCAAAGATTCGAGAGTGGCTCGAATCGGATTGGAAGCGCGATTGTTCATCGCGAGCACGGAAAAACGGGGCGTTGTTCCTCTGTGATCGGCTTAGAGCTCGATTTTTCGTTCGCACGGTGCGCCTAGGTCCGCGGGAAAGTTCGTCGCCGTGGGAATCGAGGATTCCGGGAGTCGGGAGAACGCTAAAACTCGATTCCGTTGGTCTTAAATGACCATTACAGCTGATTGTTCGGGGAATTGACCGCGCGAAATCCGGACCGGGCCGGCCCGAGTCGGCGATAAATCAATTTTCGTGGAACGTACGCGCAGAAACGTCGGTAATTAAAGGTGTAGGTTCTGGTTCCAGCAACGTGCAAGTCCGTCCCACGTAGGAGAAGCCGCGGAGCGAATCGTAAACCGAATCGATTCAGCTGGGACGCTGAAAGAAGCGAAAATCAGCCAGGACTCCAAGCGGTCCGGGATATTCAATTAAAACGGTTATAAGTGGACTGCGGGTTTTGTGCAGTTACAACAAAAAGATGAAATATAAACGTTTCAAAACATTACAAGAACTTCAAAATATTGTATTAGGTCATCCCATAAGTTCGTGCCATTTTTCGAGCGGTTGCATATGTTAATTTTCTAAACATACCTTTAAGTTTGTTTTAGGTATTTTCAGAACATCTGACATCTCCTCAACTGATAAACTACGTTCTGTACAAGGTCTCGAATTTTATCTTTGTCTGTCTGTTCCTCGTCTTCTAAACAAAAATTCCCATCTATGAAACGTTTAAACCATTTCCTACAGGTACGATATGAAAGCGCACTTGCTCCGTAAACAGCACATATATTGTTCGTGGCGATCGTTACTGAACTTCCTTTCCGAAATTCATATAACATGAGATGTCGGAAATGGATACGCATTTCGCTCATGATTTTTCACTGCTAGGAATCACTGTGTTCACTATGTCACGATCTTATATCCACGAAAACCTACTCTAGGCTTAAGTGCATTGGTCCCTTATCGCCGCAAAGTTTATAAATCGACGCATGAAATCTATACACAAAACTCTATACACAAAAAACTTATGGGATGGCCTAATATTATGTATTTGAATCCTATGAAAATTGCTGAAAGAACAACTACGGATTTCATTTATCTTCACCTAGAAAATTTTTACTTTTCCATAATCGAATCCCGGAACTTCCTTTTCTCTCTCCGCGCAACTTTCGCCGGTCGTATCGAGGAAAATTTCGATGCAACGCTGTTTTTGTAGCGGCTCGCACTCCATTTCGCTTTGAATACCATCGTCGTCGAGTCGAGACGGCCGATCCCGGAACTTCTTAAAGACCGTTCGACTTAATGAACGCTTCCCGTAACACTTGGAAATATTTCATTCCGTTCGGCGTGCATCGATGACTCGGCTGAAAGCAACAACTTGGCAAACTCGTTCTTTCCGGGCGCGATGGCGGTCTGGCTCGTTTTACCCCGGCCTCTCCTCCTCCTTCTCCGTCGTCTCTTTCCCTCTCTCTCTCTCTTTCTCGCTCTCGTTGTTTCTCTGTTCTTATTCTCGGTTCGACTCGTTCGGGAAGTTGGTTCGACGGCGATAAGCGTCGAAACGGTTCGTTAGGCCGCGTACGGGCATTACGGGCTTCCCGATACCAAAGTTACCGTTACGACTCTCCGGCGCACGCTAACTTTTCACGAACCTTCGGTGGCCAGGTAAGAAGCACGATTTTCGACGTTGCGTCGCTGCTCGCCGAGGCAAACTTTCCCGCCACCCTCTAAAAACCGTTTCTCGTGTCTCGCCCGGTCGCTGCTCAATCGCCAGGCTCATCTCGATGTTCGAAATCCTCGATTCTGATAATAATGGATGAGGAGATAGCGTTTCATCGCCTTTTGTATTTCGTGGCTGCGCTAGGTACAAACCCTCGCCTGGGTTTCATGATCTCGAACAGCCCCTCGATCGAACGGTTGTCTGTTCGACGGATTGCTTTATATGGAAAGATTCCATCCACCTAGCGTTCCACCTTGGAGACACATTCTCGCGTTACCGAGACGATAGCTCTTATCGCGAGTCGATGACCGGTTCGGCCAACGCGTTCAGAAGAATATCGGTCGTTTCCGGAGCGGCAAAACCGTCGAACCAAAAAGAAAACAGACAGAGTTTACGAGCGGATCGCCGCGGTCAGCGGAACGAGCCCTGAGGTTTCCTGAGATTCCCCGAGAGAGAGTGCCAGGCCCGTCCGGATAGAATGCAACGTTCTTTGAGACGCGTACGAACCGACCAATGGACCCGAGAACGCTTTACGACCGAAGACACCGAAACCACTGGCGCGGCGAAACACCGCGCGAAGAATTTCGTAAAACGTCGACAATTTTCCGGTCGCCGAGCTTTTCACTACTTTCAGGGAATCGGACAGGCTGAAACACACTACCGAGCGATGGGAGAAGTAATCTTTTCCTTGGCTCGCCGCCTCCTCCTCCTCCTCTCGAACGATTACGATGAAGGTCGTCGTCGAATTTTGAGCTAGGGCTTCCGTGAACAAGTCGACCGGATCCAAAAGAAAGATCGAGACGCGCCTCTGGGAATCGTGCAGCTGACCCCGGCGATCCATGGCTGCCGTGGCGAGTCGCGAAACCGCTTAAATCCGCAACGGGAGCGAGCTTTTTTGCGAGCCGGTCTCCACGGTGCACCGAGAAATCCAAGAATCTCGTCGCGTTTTCTTGCGAGCAGCCGGGCCAACCACCGCTTCTTTCTTGCCGGAAACCAAGAAACTTTCTTGAGAACTGTTATAATATCCGCTCCGCTTCAAATAATCGATCAAAATAATGACTGCCAGCTTAGCGGTCTCAAAAGTGCCACAAAATAAAAGCGTTCAATACATTTATTTATAAATCTGGATGAATCTCCTCGTTTCCCGTTTTTGGTAGACGTGGCGCTCAAAGTTCGACGCTCGACAACTTTCAGATAGATTGAATTCGTCCGAGATTCTTTTGAAGGACCGGCCCCCAAATTTTGTTCCATCTGTTGCCGAACATCCCGTATTACAGTTTGAAAGAGTTCTTTTCGGAACCGGTTGAAGGCTCGCCGGAAACTCTCATCTCGGTTTCGAGCTCGGAAAGCCGGAGGGAAGGAAAACATCCGGCGTGCTCGAGCTCGATCATTTTTACGTTGTTTCTTCCCCCGGTTCGATTTGTCCATGGCAAATAATTAATTTCGGACTGGAGACGCATTGCAAAATAAAGTTGCCGACTGTTTCGTGCTCGTTCGCCTTGCCCCGCTTTGCCCCGCTTCGCCTCGCCTCGCCTCGACTCGCTTCGATGCTTTCTTTCCAAGTTCCCCCGGCGCGGCGTGCTTTCTTCGCCGAACTCCTTTTTGCTTCTTCCGACTTCGCTAACAACCGAAGACAATCGATCCTCGTGCTTCTCTCCTGTCCTCCCCGGCTTCCAGCGCGCTCGCGATCTCGCCGGACGAAACTATCTCGAGAACTTTGTATTTCCTGAATTTCTCTCCTCCGATCGTAATCTTCGTCGATACGCGACCCGCTCTCCCGTGGTTTACGCCTCGTCGGTAACCTCGCTGGTTATAAATTCCCAGCCGATCTCCAGAAAATAGTTATTACCCGGGAATACATTTTGCAACGAAAAACCTTCGTCTCCCGAATGAAAAATCTCTTTCACTCCCCCTCGATCTTTCTCTGCCACGTTTGCACGCAAATCGGTGAAGAATGCTCCGCGAACCAGTCCGACGATTTTTCCTCCGCGATGTCGGGAGAAATTTACTTTTCCGCCTGCAGCGTCCAAAGCTATCGACGTCGAGCGAAAATATACAACGAGGTTACTACTGACTCTCTTCCTCGTCCGCAGATTAACAAAACCGCGGTATTAACTCCAAATAGCTGAGTCGGTATTCATAGAAATGACGACACTAATTTTAAACACGATTGTAATTGAAACAGACAAAAACATCCTACCTCGTAAATACGTAGAAACGTATTTTTATATTTTCAACATAGGCCCATATAGAAAAGTTGTAAAATGCAACTTTTAGTATTTTTTCTACAATTCCGATCGATTGCAATTTTTGGAAAAATTTCTTTTCGTATTGTGCAATATTGAAAAAGTTATCGTCTTTTTTAGAACGTCCGAATATTAATTCGGGTCACTGTATAAATTTCCCATACAGAAACAATCATAAAATGCAATAAATAACATTTTATTATTTATTTCATGACCACACACATTTTTAAGTAGACTAACAGCCATATATATTTTTTTCAACTCGTCATAAAAATTCATGCAATAGAGGGTTAAATAAGCAGGTAATTTTGCTAGTGATCCATTTGGAAACTGGAATTGACAGGTCATCTGAAAGATGACAAATTGTTGCAAATAGTAGAAATCATATAATTGAATAATATTAGACATATATTTTTAGAAATTGATTCAAATGTTTTCTTTAAAATACGACAGAACTTTCCCTCCAACCTAATATTTTCTTTTTATAGTATACTTTTTTTAATGTATTAGTTATACGGTATTTGTCCGTTACTGAAAATATAGGAGCACGCATGAGAGCTCTAGAAATGTTGTTTCCCCCCTAGACACATGAAGAACGTAAAAAAGACCGTAGCGCAGTTAAGATGGCTGAACTTTGCCGCAGTCTTAGAGCCTAGAGCTAAAGCTATAAATTTTTCCTCAAGTTTCCCGGGTGCCTCGGTTTTACGATCGTCAAAGCTGTCGAATTCGAGTGGTCCGTGTAGATTCCGCAGTGTGTGCTCTTCGATCGATTACCCACAGAATCCCGGCTTCTTTCCGTTCTGTACGGCGCGTTGCTTCTCCGTCGAAGCGATAAAAAAGTTTCGCGCGTTTAGATTAGAAATTTGCCGGGTTCTGCGGCGAGCGTAGCGCGAAACAGAGGAAAAAAGAGCCACCGTTCCATGCGCGACGCTGCTGCGGCTATGTTCCTCGAGCTTATCTGGAATTAATCCCCAGGCGCTCGCCTCGCCGACAATATTTTCATTTCCATAGGGTTTCGGAGGCCGACTCGAACGCCATGCAGCTGCGTTTCCGCTGGAACGCCTTCGCCGACCCAGAAAACCATCTCGCCTATGAATTTCCAGCCATACAACGGTTCTCGGGAAGCAATGACGTTTCTCGTTGCGAAACAACGAAACAAACGCCGTGCCGCGAAACTAATTGACAGGCGGGCGCACGGAAAAACCGACGCGACGCGACGCGACGGCAGTCACATTTCACATTTTTTATTTATTCACAGGGAAATTAAGGGAACGAGCGCGTCCCTTTCCGCCTCGCGTCGGGACACAAGCCGGGGACGACTGTTGCGAAGCGGATTGAAATTACCCGCTTACCAAACAACGTTCCCAAAATGAACGCGAATCTACGGAACAGGCGCGCTTTGTGCAATTCCGCGGAATAACGATTCGCGTAATTTTCTGGACCGGCGAATACTTTCGAGTCGACCACGCTCGCTAACCCGGATAATCGATCGTCGATCGGGAAATCGTAGACGCGCGAAATCCTCGACGAACCCAGACGATTTACCGGCGAGGAACGGATGCGGCGATTAGGGTACAGTTGTCCTGATACGGGGCTCCAGTTCATCTCGCAAATAATTAACGTGGAAGTAATAATATTCGGTACCAGGCAGATCAATTTTAGGAGCCGAGCATCTTTTGCTTCGCAAGTAGGTTGCAGAATAATTCCGACCGTGCCTCCGAAGCGTATCGAATCTCCATGAAAGCGTTCTTTGGCAGCGATTTATGATTTTTTAAAGAGGCGAGTCTCGTTCCAGGCAACTCCAGCCTAATATCCGGAATAGATTCGCCTCCGAAATCGAGTTTCATCTGAAATTCTGAAACGGGCCGAACATCGCGAGCCGATTAGGCGGAATCTCCGACGACACCGTCGGGGCGGCCATTCGGAGGAGAATTTCATTTCCGGCGGCGAGGCTTGTCCGGTAAAAGAGTAACGAGTTGAAATTGAAGAGCGCTTATGGGATCCGGAATAATTAAATGTTCCGGCTCGTGTTTCCCGTGGTCGGCGATGAATTAGCGATAAGCTTCGGGAGGACTTTGCGAGGCAAAGCTCGGTTTATCCAAACTGAACTAAATGGAAGTAGTTTCCTGATTGTTTGCCCGCTGGCTGTAGAAAAGGTCGGCAAGTAATGAACCTAACGGGCGGGCTTAAAAAAGAGAAAACAAAACTCGGTGCATACGTCCCCCGAGGGAGCACCGAGGGATGCGTTTCCTTTCTCACCCCGCCTTGCACCCCTTCTGCAAGCCCTAGCACCTGGTCCCCTAGCGGCGGTTCAATGGAACGCGCAATTTCATTTAATTAAATCCCAGTTGACAAAAAGTTTCGCCTCGAATTTAAGCGTGGCTTTTCACGCGCGGTGGCGGTTCGGCGCGGCAATAACAAAAACCGCTCGGCGAACGACAACGCGCCGCGAAACTTATCGGCAATTGCTCAGCAAAAAGAGGACAACGCGTTCCCCGGGACTCTGTTTGTTTGCCTTTTTTCCTCGCCACGCTATCGCAACGCGACTCTTCGACTTTTACTCGCCACCGCTGCGCGTAATTTCTGCTATGCCTTGTCCAACGAGACGAGGACGTAAGCGTGAACATCTGGTAATGTATATAGAATATATCTGGTGTACAGGGTGAACCATGAATCGTGATCTGTAGAGATCACTGTTATTAGTAGTCCGATCGGAAATGTTTTCATCAGATATAGCATGGTTTCACGAGAGCTTTCACGTGATTATAGCAAATTCTTTGTATACTCTTTCTTTTTCATGATTTTCAATCCATTTTTTGTAAATACGCTTGTAATTTTTTTACACCTATCTCTTAGACGATTTCAAGACGAATTCGGTAAGTGTCATAACTAGACCGCGGATTTTATGCATTTATAACAAAAATGGGCACGTACATTTTAAAGAAGTGGACGTGTTAAAAATATTTAAGGACATCAATGCATCAGTTTCAGCTTAATAGGATAATTAAAAGAAGGATACAATTTTTATTTGAGTCCCATGTCCTGCAATCGATACGAACATTTTTTATTTTGCATAAAGACCCGCAGTCTAATCATAATATAGAAAAATGTCTTCTTTTATTCTTTTTACAAAAAATTTGCTATAATCACGTGAAAGCTCTCTTGAAATCATGCTATATCTGATAAAAACATTTTAATAGAGTAATCTCTGCTGATCACGATTCGTGGTTCACCTTGTATACAGTAGAAAGGGACAGCGCGTATATCGGAGTGTATCACGTGGTCGGTGAGGTCGCAAAAAATAGAACTACTATGATCTAAGAAAGAGCACGGACTCAGTTTTTCGTAGATTAAGACTTCGCTGTATTCTTCTTATTCGGCGAAGATTTTTATTTTTTCGGTGGCAACGGTAGGCGGAACCTAACGAACGCTGCGTCACGTTGTGTACCGTAGCACCGTGAAAGTTGGCGGACGAGCGCGGAAGAGCTTGTTACATCTCGAGCATGAATACGGACCAGAGACACCGTTGACAATGAGCGAGTAGCCGGGCGCGAGGTCTTCCGATCCCCGAGGCGTCTTTCGTTTTCCTCTCTCTCTCTCTCGCTCTCTCTTTCTCTTGGGGTCGGGACGGAATAGGTCAGAACAGAGTCGTTGTCTCTGCGAGACGATACGAAACGGCGACCTGAGGCCAGTAACCACTAAACTAGGCGTCTAACGGTGTTCTCCTCGTCCAGCCGTACGAACAATAGCCCATGGCGAACGTCGCGACGTCGGCGTCGGTTTCCTACGACCCCTTCAGGAATAATACAATCCTCGACGGTCACCCGATACATCGTACATCCACACCCATAAATTCACCGGCATCGATATCCGCGAACGTTAATAT
Source organism: Lasioglossum marginatum (assembly GCA_028455795.1). Lineage (NCBI taxonomy): Eukaryota > Metazoa > Arthropoda > Insecta > Hymenoptera > Halictidae > Lasioglossum > Lasioglossum marginatum. Next base: position 2,637,651 of record CM052264.1, on the reverse strand, counting down.
CTTCGAGAGCTGTCCGACCGAGATACTCCCCCTCCGTGATTTCAATTATGTGTTGAAAATTCGCACCGACCGAGCAACGCGCGACATTCAGACACGAATCTGTTCTCGATCGAAGCGCTCACTGATCGACGACTGAACTGGACATTGCAAAGAGTCTAGGATAAACAGTTCGTAAAACAATGCCTTTAGGTTGAAAGATAATCCTCCAAAATTTCAAGTCGCTACCCCTCATTTGAGGATAACATGATTAACACTAACACTGCCGCTCAAATGGTTTTATGTTTTTCATCTTAGGATTATTGAAATTATGAAGTCGCTTACATGGAAATTGATACGATAAATTTGTTTTTCCAAGCATATATTGTAATCAAAATTGCACGAAATCTAAATAGAGCCATTTCATTTTCGTAAAGCTAAAACATTTTAATCGCTTTTAGTGCTCGGTAGGTTTAATATTAACTTTACCATTTTTTTCTCGGTTGTTAATTAAGATATTACGATGAAAGAAAAACGAAAAGATACTCGAACTTATCTCCTGCATTTCATACATTTTTTTCACAATCGTGACCAAATTATTAAGGGTAGAAAAGAATTGATTTTTAGATGGGGGTTGCAAGCAACCCTTTGAGAGACACCTACCAAGAAATTTAAGAACGATGTTAAATAATTGAAAAACAGATTCAATTACGTACACTTTATTTGGGATTAGGGTTTCTGGGCGTGTGTGGTCCGGAAGGGACATTGTTTGCCATGAGATTGTTGGAGCAGGTTAGGCAAGGGCTGCCAGAAACAAGCGACGCACAGTGGGGCATTTTGACCAAAAAGCTGGCCAAAATTATTTTATAATAGGAAACGAGTCCACTGGTGTTGTTTTGTTACAAAATTACATTTTTCCTTTTGTTTGAACATTTCAGGTGTATTGCTAAATTAAAACAGTGTTTACATATAATAAATTTACTTTATTTAGAACTCCTCGTCACTACTTTCTTCGGCAGGTTCGGGGTCAGTAGCTCCTCTCGGTTCAGGAGGCAATAGTAATTGTATAGTTTCCTTTGAGAAAGGTTTCATCTTTTTCTTTGGCTTTCGTCTCATGCCAATAAGGAAGGGATCAGATGTGAGGAGTAACTTATTTAGAACGTCTAAATTACAGGCTTCCCGAGAACATTTGCTAGCATAATTTAAGCGATATGTCCGGAAATGCTTATTGCGAGCTTCCGCAGCTTCTTCTGACAACTGCCCAATAGGAAGCAGGGCATTTGACCCAACAATAATTGCATTTTTATATATTTCGAAAAATACCACTTGCTACAGAAAAGAAAATTATAAAAAATACAGCTGTGATATTCCGCGGCTACTTTTCTAAGGATTATCTTCTACGATAAATATACTTCAGTTTGAATTGTATTTGAGTACTTAGAAAAGCTTAGAAGTATAACAAAATGCTTACTATATGCATATACAATACTCAAACTAGCAACATATAACTCTAGCACTTCTATGAGCTATAGCTACCTAAATTAAACATAATTATTGTAACTAAACGTGTAGGAGTCACCAACATACCTGGTTCTGAAGAATCCATAGCACAATCTTCGTATATTTTCACTCAAACAAAAACTACAACAGTATTTCTGAGAGCAATTTACAATCGCAACGACAGAAAACACGACCACTGTAAGTAAACGATACCTTTCGATTCACGCTGCACGGTGACGCGAAGGTCAGTGGCAAATAGATGTATTTTGATTCGCAAACCATTTAGATACAGAAGGCAACTGCTATTATCGACTGATTGTAAATTGTACAAAATTGAATTTTGGCCAGCTTTTTGGTCAAAATGCCCCACTGTGCGACGTCCGGTATCAGGGCGTTTCCGTTCCGCTGATTACTTCGCGTCTGAAGCGGGATCAGCTGGTTTTTGCGGGGATGTGTACACGTTCCGTATCGCCGGGAGGTCCTTGATTTCCGAGATCCGGGAATAACGTTTCTCGGGTGCGAACCACCGATCCTTCTGTTTTGCGATATCGGAACAATTTCAGCGTCCCGACTGCAAATCTGCCTTGGGAAACTTGGCACGACGAAGACGCAGAGCGGTTGCCGGTTCGAAACGGTTGAAACGGTTTGCTTTTCAAGGAGTGCACACGCGATTCCGGGCTGTGCGGAAGCTGGCGCGTTCCGCTGGCTGAGGCTGGGGTCGGGACTACACTAGCCTCGGACGTGTACGTATCTCTATCCGCAGCCAGTAAATACTAACTATCCAACTAACTGTGCCACGCTGTTCGAACTCCCGAGGAATCTCTCTCTTGTTCCCCGCGACTTATACAAATCCGCAGGCGGCCTTCCCACTTCCAAGGCTCGTGTTCCCCTGTGAAATATTGAAATAGCCGGGCTCGTACCCCGCTATGCACACACCATCCTACCTTCACATTTGTCGAACGGTTCCGCCCATCGTTCCGCGGTGCCGTTCCCCGGTACCACCGGATTCTGCCCAGAGATTTATCGCCGAGCCGCTCGAAACGCGATGGCTCTCGTCATACTCTGGCTCGAATCCTTGTCCGACCATCGAGCGCACTCTCCACTTCGCGAGCCAATTTTATCAAACGATCGCTCCGCGGTTTCGCTCTCGTTTTGTGTCCGAGTCTATATCGCTTATATTTAGCAGAAGAATGTATTAATTCACTATGAAACCGCTCGATAACATTAGCTGTGTAATATTCATCGGTAGACTGCGGATCTTCGGGCAAAATAAAAAGGGGCTAGCACACTGGTTCTTAACCGGTGTTACGCGGAACAGATATATTTAATAATATATTTTCTAAAATATATTTATTTCTACGCGGGATGTTTTTGTTTGTTTTTTGGATCATTAATTTTGGTGTTTCGCAAATTTTTCATATAATCGAAAGTGTTCCCCGACTTCAAAAAGGTTAAGAACCACTGGTCTAGCAGGGTATGCATGGTCCAGCGGCCCCCACGATAATTTGTATCGATATCGTGTGCAAAACAATGCTTTTAAAAATAACTCGTCTAAATAAAATCTTTCTAATATTCTCTAAAAAGATTTTTAATATTCGGTAGGCAATTTTCATAGATCGTGCATTTCCCGTTTACAGTGAGATTGCCGGTGCAAATTTCACGTCGGGGACACGCGAGGTTTTGCAGCGTTTGTCCATCGTGCAGCCGTGAAGAGTCGGCACGGGGAAAACGTTGTCGCTGGTAAAGAGAGGACCGGTAAGAGAAGACACCGAACCCTGTCCGAGTGGAACATCGGGCGAGGACAATCGAGGATGAAAAGGGAACACGATGGAACGGGTCTCGGCCGGCACTGCGGTAACCCGCAGCTCGTTAGTCAGGATAATTAATTCTGAGAGCGAGTATTAGCGGAGAGGCTCATGGACTCGGAGGGTCTCCGAGGCGACTGGCTCGCCGGATCGTCGTGGGGGCAATTTTCATTTTCGTTGATCACCGAGAGACACCGGTCTCCGCTTGTCCGCTCTTTAACGCTCCTCTTTTCACCGTTTCTTCCGCGTGGTTTATTTGCGCAACAACGATTCCTCCATTTTCTTCACTGTGCCACGACAAAAACCGTTTCCGCTGGGACAACACGCCGAGAACGAGGGGAACTTCGAGCACTTGAACGCTGACAATCGATGAACGAGCAACAAAAACCAGGAACATCTGTAGAGTCGACGAGATAAAAGGGGCATGTCCATTTCACGAATTCTGGGTTCAACCCGTTCACCGGATGCCAAAAGTTTAACCCTCCATTGCACGGGTCGAAAGCATCTAGTTGTTCGTTGACATTTCCTTGTAAATACATACTCTGAGCTTTCCCTACTAGTAGAATTCCAAGACATTTAAATACAATACTGGAGGGTCGAATAAAACAACGAAATTTTCTTATTGCTTCAAGATCATTTCGTTGGTGCACAAGAATATAGTGACACAACTCAAAAATTTTCAATTTCGAGTTCATTGTAAAAAATTAAGCAAAATCCCCATATTATTATGTGGAAGAATGACACATTGCTACTTCCGGAAATGACAGGAATGCGATTGTGTCGTTCTTCCCTTACTACAAAGTCGCGCAGGAAACAAGAAACTTTTAAATGGCTGTCCTGGAAAATCGAATTTTTTGAGTTGTAACACTATTCTTGTGCACCAACGATATTTTTCCTAAAAAAAAGCAGCGAATTCAAGCTCGTAGTAGGCGTTGGCGACTGAAAAATAAATATTTCTTTTCCGAGCAATGCTAAATTCTCACGTTCCGTTTTCCGACGGGGGAGCCTTTGCCCATTAGCTCGGCTAGACAATAGCGTTCGAGGAACGTTTCGGAGCTGCGAGTGAAATCTCAGCGTTTCCGATCGGATCGTTCTTTTTTCGGGAAGAATTAGAGACCGAGCGGGAATCGTTCGGATTCCAGGGTGGTTCTTAGAGCGTCTGCCGATTGCAGCTCGACGGGCACGGCAACGGAATAATCCGAGCTCTCTTTTTCTCCGGCGGCGCCGGGACCCTTTCGAATTTCAATCATAGGAAAAGGTAAAGGACTTGTTCGAGGGGTGGTTGATCGTCCGGCGTCACCCGAAGGTGTTACCGAGCTGTGATTTCGGCGGAAGCGTTGGAAGCTCTGGGTTCTCGAAGATCGACTCGTTTGTTCCGTTGTAAATATCGTAGCTGGAGCAGGACCGGCTGCGGGATAAACGAGATGGAAGACGCCGCCCCTAACCCACTCGACTGCGGTCGACCCTCGTCCCATCCACCCCCGCGGCCCGGTTCTCCCGAGGGGCAACAGCCGAGAGAAAACTCGAGGCACGGAGAAAAGAGACACGGAGAAAGGAGAGAGAGCAGGGAGCAGAAGGGAGAGAAAGGGGACCGAGAGAACGGGCAGAGCTGCTAGTCAGAGTCAGGCTGGGGTGTTAATTACATCAGTGTGTGCTGGCTCGTTGCCCACATTCGGATCTCTCTCTGCTTTCTCCTCCTCTTCACTTCACTTCTCTCTTCTCTGCTCCTCTGAAGCACGTGAAAGGAGAGAAGCGCGAACGGGAAAAGGGTGAGCCTCGGTTCCAGAGAACCGAGCGGAAAGGCGAAAGCGGAGACGAGAAACGCCAGGAGGAAGAACAAGAGAGACCGTGAAGAGAGCGAACAGGAAAGAGAGAACGAGAGAGAAGAGAGAGACAGAGAGTGTGGAGGCGGCGCGCGATCAATGAGGGGTTTGGCGCTCCATTGGCACGTTGCCCGTTTCGCCATCTCTTCCGCTCTCTAACTCTTCATTCTGTCCCTATATTCCGAGACGGGTGCTCTGCCCCTCTGCCTCGCCCCCTCGCCTCTAACCTCGAAATTTCTTCGGCATCCGAACCGACCGGCAAGAATTCCGCATTCTTAGCCCTGCTTCAGCGTCCCGACCCTCAAACTCGCCCTCCGGAACTTTAAACCCCCGTTTAACGTCGACGACGCGCGACGCCCCGGAACGATGATTGGTTTCATTTAAATTTCAGCTTCGACGGAGCTTAACTGGCTGCCGATTTTTTGGCGCCCGACCAGCAAATTCGCTCCGTTAGCCGACGCGTTTGCTCGCGGATTTCGACACTGTCACTTTTCATTCGCAGTCTGCGGGTCGATCGCACTCCCGAGATTGACGGAGGTGCGCTACTTCTTCTACGAGCTTACGCGAGACCTTCTATCTTGCGATTATCGGTATTGTAATCGTTAGACTGACGATTTGATGCATTCGAAAACTGTCCAACAAAACTAACGAGTAGTGGTGTAAGTTCGTAAACGGGGCAAGTACATATATACTGGTTATTTTTATTATAATATGAGCGAAATTTCTCTAGCTTGTATTTATTAATGTAGTATAAGTTGATATGAACTATTCGACATAGATGTGGCCCAAGAATAAAGGTGCGTTCCTAATTTAATGTAATAAAAAGCATTTTATAGCAGGCTTCTTAATAATTCTGTTCTTGCCCCGTTGCACATGAAGCAAGGTTCGAAAGCATTTTAAAAGTGCAGAGTAGTTGACATTTTGTACAATGTCCTATCAAAATGAAAATTTTCAAGAAAAATTGGAATCCTACGTAATATTAATTCACCAGTGATAACTGTGCAAAGCGTTTGATACCAACAGTGTTAAGTATTTACATACCGGACTGAAAATACATAAGTTTAAAATCCAACTTTACAAAAATCAGCCTGCACTTACCCCACTTCACCTCATAAAGATATTAAGAGAATTTAAGGATACGTTTTCATTCGACTTCTGCTTCTTACGATGAATTTAGACAATTTTTATGTTGTATAAAAATCACTTCTGAGCTTGTATAAACATCTAGAAGGATAGCTGGGTGATAAATATCTCTAATTGTTTACACGAATTTTTCCCGGCTGGGTCGGCCATTCGTCCCATTGCGTGTGGCTTTTGCGAGGAGGGAAATCGCAGGGTAGGGGAGAATGAGAGGCTGGCCACGACGCGGAAACGATTCAATTCTGATGAACGCGGGGAGCGATTCGCGACGGTTCGTTTACATTACAAGGGCGGTCTTTGTGACGTTGTCGCGGTAGCCCGAGTAATCGACCGACGAGCTGAAAAAGAAGGAGAAAAAGCAGAAGGAAAAAGCAGCCGGGAGAAACGACGACGGCGACGACGACTCGGGGTAAGGAGGAATTAAGGTGGAGCGAAGAACGTGGACCCGGCAGTGATTAAGGAAAATCCGAACAGCCGAGGCGACGCGGAATTAATTCACCGGGTCGGCCGCATTCTCGGCCGTGTTCCCGATTAATGATTTCATTCGGCGGCAACGCGCTCGGAGCGCGGACAAACGGCGAAAAAGAAAACACAGACGAAAATTGGTTGAAACAGCAGCTGAAATTGAAATAGCTCTCGAACACGTTTCGCGACGGCACACGCGAGAGTAACGGCCCCAGAAAAATGCAACGCGATCGCTTCGATTGACGTTAACTCGAACAGATTGCGCTCGCCGAGGCCCCCCTGTGCCGCTTCGGCGAAGAAAAAGGGGAGGAAACGCCAAAGGGAAAATACCCTCGAACAAATTCGACGAAAAGTATGAAAAACGGGACACGCGCGGCCTCGGGGATGAGGATCGGTAGCGTAATCGTTCTTGCACGGGCTACCAAATCCGCTCAGCGCGACTTGACGGACGACGCTTTTAAGCTTCGATAATGCGCAGCCATTTTTTCATAGACGACGACCCGCGCGAGATCTACCGAAACGAATTTCATGAATAAAAAGCGCGAGCCCCGGGAATATGATCGCATGCAAATCCTCAAGCCCCGGGAACCACGGGAAAGACGAAAAAGACGGTCTCTCCGTCCCTCGATATCTTCGCGAATTATCGCGACGATTACCGCGCCGAATCGAATTTGCCCATCCCTCCGCACAACTTTCGAGTTTCTTCAAAGTTCGACCACCGGAAAATCATCTGTATGGTACAGTCTAAACGTAGAAAGAATCATTGTAGGCTTGAAATCATATTTAATCCCATTTTACATGCACAAATACTTCGATCGAGTCCGAATATCGAACTGACTGTTTGCGTAAAATTTTCTGTAGATTAAACTACATCTCCTTGAGTCATGTCCTGTTTTAGTGGATAGTCGATTAAAAAGCACAAGCTTATTAATAAATAATGAAGACGTTGGTACAAGGGACTTTTTGCCACGTTTCGCTCGTAGCGGTAATTCGGAAAGCGTGAACGCCTTCGGACGGTGGCTTCCCTTCCCTTTTGTTACAGTGGCAAGCGGCCATGAATATGCATCGAGAAGCAAAGTTTAATTTCGCGACGGGCAAATGAAATTTCTCGTGTTAATTTCTTAACATCGGCGACTCCTTAGGCAGCACCGGCGTTTTCGCGTTCTAATCCGCGGAATTACGCGCGGCCGACATCTGGTTTACCCGGGCCACACGCGAAACGTACGAATCTACTTTTCCAATATCGCGGCGAAGGATTAGCGGACATTCACTCGGATAAGCCGAGTAATCCTTCGATCCCAGCTGGCTCGAATTCGGAGAAAGTTTCACCACCTATATGTATGGTGTTCTGTATCTATCTTCTCGTCTATTTTTCATGTTGCCACCGCGCGATAAAATTTCGACCCGGTCTCCTGTGCGAGATAAGGCGAGAAAGGTGCAGCTGCTTTCTCGAAATGGTGCTTTGCCATCCCCCGTTTTATCCTGCATGTTTTCAGAGTGTTAGATGGAGATCGCGCTTTTATTAAAATATCTCTCTCATAAATAATCTTCTTGCTCAATTCGTGGCAAAGATGGATAAATATACAGCTAGGAGCATGACTGATCATACACGCTTTAGAAGTGGTAAAAATTGCAACTTTTCATGATTTTCGGCCTTTTTACCACTTTTGATTGTTTATAACTCGTAAACCAATTGACGAATTTCAATGAAATTTTCAGGACGCGTATATAACTTACACAAGTTGACCAAACACATACTTTAAATTTTTGTTATTGGCCCAGCTAAAAAACTTGTAAAAATCAATTTTCACTATTGTTTTTCACAATTCCGACCAAATGCAGTTTTTCAACATATTTTATAGATGTCATTTACTAAACTAATTTTTCTAGCCTCACAGAAAAATTGAAGTCGTTTGGCCTATTCATAAAAAAGTTATTCTGATTTGAAGTATGTATGATCCAGTTATGCTCCCAACTGTAATATCGATTAGTGAAGGAAAAATTTAACAATATTGCACTATTTTGAATTTACCAAAGCTACTAAACGAACAAATACACTTCCACTTCAACTCCTGTGTCCTACAATCGATGCAGAACATTTTTATTTTGCATAAAAATCCGCAATCTACTTATAATATTTATAAAATGTTGCATAAAATCTTTATGGTAGAATCACAAATTGCATCGTCCAGTATATTCAGGAAATGCAGGTGACCTAGTATGTAGATCTGATTGATTTACTTTCAACTTTTACTCGCTATATTTTTCTGTATTGACCGCGAACAGTTGAAACTTTATATGAATCCATGATACGAACAAATGATATTGAACGATGTCTACATAATTCATTTTTCCGCACCGAGACTTGAGGGAGGTTCAATATCGAGAAACGTGTGCATCTCTCGAAAGCTCATCGCTCAATCGAAACAGCTAGAGCGAGTTTGGAAACAGTAGCGCGAGTGAACACGTCGGAGATCGATAATCTCGCGATTCGCCGACAAGAGAGAGAGAGAGAGAGAGAGAGAGAGAGAGAGAGAGAGAGAGCTCGGCGAGCTACAGGGGTTCGTGGAAGCCTTTACGCCGGCGCTTATTTATGCAAAAACCGTCAAGCCGTTACTTAACTTCCAATTCCTGCTCGTTTTTCAAAGCGTGGCGCTACACGTTCCCGCACTCTTGAACTTTTTCCGAACCGTGCTTTTAATCCAGCCCTCGATCCAGCCCGCGATTCCGCGGCGCGGATTCTGTCGGTGCGCCACGATGAAATCACGCGTAATGGCAAAATATCGCGGAACGCACCACGCCGCGGCGGTGATCGAGCGACCATGATTTGCTCGTGGCTCGCCGTAAAAGACGATTTTTAACGGAGCTTGTGAGTCTAGTCGTACCCTGAATACTAAATAATAGTTGTATTCTTGTAACTATTCAGTAAGGAGTATACAGTAAATATTCGATCTAAGAAAAACGCATGTCCCGTCCACCGCGGTGTACACCGCAGAAAGAAAGGATGGCGACGTTCTGAATCGTCTCGAGTGGAAGAAGAATCTCCCGTGAATATTCTACAGACAAAGCAATGTCCGCGAATCGCGAGCGAGCAGCAGCGCGAAATCTGCGAGCGCCAGCTCGTTTGCGAAATGCAACGCGAGTAGATATCGGTGAAATTAAATCCTCGCGCGATAGCCAACGAGAGCTGACACGCGCGTAAACACGCGCTCTAACCGTGGCCGCTACGCACGCAGCTATTGTATAGATACACCCGGCTCCAAGCTTCGTACATGATCGATGCGAGCATCCGATAAATGCACCGGGGGCACGATTCGCGGTATCGCGAAACCCTGGACTCGTGAATCCCGAATCGCCGCTTCTCAGCGTCCATGGGAACGATTAATCCGAGAGCGCAGCGCTCGTTACGATCGAAAACTTGCGATCCGGCGCAGGAATTTTGATCCCGATGGACACTAATCAGCGCACCGCGTGAAATCGCGGTCTACGATCCACGGCAATTACAGTCGGCTTTGCCTTACGCTCCTATTCCCGCTGGCATTTCGTCCTGACGTACGTGTTCACTGATTAACTGCCGATGATGCCGGCTGCACCTTTATTCGAATAATTTACCGGGCGAGCGCTCCGAGGAACGCGAGCGCGATTCTATATTCAAAAGCTGCATGAAGCGGCGCGGATAGGCGGTTATTCAGCTTCGTGTTTGGTCAAATTGAGCCGCTAACATGTAGCTTTTCAATGGGAAACAGTTCCAGACTTTATTTATCTCCTTTATTTTTAAATCACTTTTTCACCCACGTGTCGATTTCAAGATGCCAGATTAAGACTTGTCTCCCCACTCTACCTTCCCCTTCTATAACGCTATGGACTGCAATTTAACACCAAGCCAAAAATTAGTCTTTAACCCTTTGCACTATTATAAATAGTTCTATAGTAAATTAAGTAGACAATACTGAAGACTCCGAGCATGTTGGTTCCAAGTGGGAACATTGCGCTTATGAATAAAACCACATATGTAATATAAAGTTCCCATACATGAACAGTCATAAAATGCAATAAATAACACTTCCTAAACACTTCCTAATAAAATTTTATTATTTATTTCATGACCACACTCATTTTTAAGTAAACTAACAGCCATATATATTTTTTTCAACTCGTCATAAAAATTCATGTAATAGAGGGCTAACTCGAAAATTAAACATTTCTTCCGACCTAATAAAATATTTCCATTCCCTATGACTTTTGAAATTTTATGGATATGAAATTCGTATATCTCATACAATACCTAAATGTTTAATAAGTGATTAGATACCGACATATTTGATAATGTAAACAATATTTTGAATAATAGTACAGCAATTTTTAGTGGCGCCTCAGAGTCACTATTCGAGTGCTGAACTATTCGCGGAAGCATTTGAAGTTTTAAATTTGCTATTTTTAAGCCGTGATGAAAAGTTCTAGCATAAATTTCCATCAAGCATGTCTCTGCGACACATTCGAAAAGATGCAGAAGATACAAAAGTTAGCGGTATCAACACCTGTGGGAACGCAGTCGCTTCACGCTCGTTTCCGTGAAAAATAGCCTCGATTATTCGCGATAACATTGCGTGGCGTCGACGCATCGTCGCCCATCGCGTGTCTCATCGACGTTAGCCTGAGCTGTATACTCGTAATGTATCGCGGGTTCGTCGGTCGTCGGTCATAAGCAGCCTCATCGCAATTAGAGCTCGAAGTATTAGCTATTTGCTGAGAATATCTACATTACGAGGTTCCTCTGGCCTCTCTTTATATCACCGATAAGCCGTTCACCGTAACAACAACCGACACGGGAATGTGTCGCGTCACGCGACATCGATCTCTCGAGCCGGTCAGGTGCGCGTCGTTCGATCGATCCTCGAAATTACAAAATAAGCGACTTCAACTCTTGTTTCGCCCGTGCCTTCCGTTTTACAACAGCCTCTGGCTACAAAGGAGAGAATAACTGGAGTCGCTGGGTTCAACCTGTACCTCGAGAAACAGAAATACTTGTGGTGTTATTGATGGCATTCATTAAACGGGAATTATGCTTTGGGACACTTTGGGTCTGCGTTCGCTGTGTATCTTAGGGAAACAAGAATATTTGCAGTGTTTTCGGCGATGTTAATTAATATAACCTTCTCTATCATATGTTAAATGTTTAATCCTTTCACTAAAATGGACGAGGTATCTCGTTTCCACGATGTCGTACAAACGATGCTATGGACGAGATATCTCGTGACCATACTGTACGTACAATGGTGGATCATAATCGTTGGTGGAAAATACTTTTACCACCGGTGAAAATGACCGGTTCCAGATTTATTATTTTACAATTATTGAAATAATAAAAATGATTTTATAAGAATTGATTGTATGAATATCTTTAGTAGAGTACGTATTATAATAGGAGCCGCACAAAGTCTAAATAAAATCAGTCTTGTCATTTTTACTTTAAGGCTACTTTTAAGGCTCGGTAGGTTTAGTGTGAAAGATGATCATATCAATTATCATATCAGTAATAAAGATACACGAGATATCTTGACCACAGCATTGTACAGCATGATGACGAGGTGTC